>JAGSMR010000640.1:0-19620 GCA_029286605.1 Sericinus montela | reverse complement strand
ATGGACCGCAATAGTCAAGGATAGTTTTGGTGGACATTATCCATCCTGTATGACGAGAACCTCGTGAAAGCCGAAACAGACAAAAAAGACGAAATATCTGGACCTGGCCTGCGAGGTGACTGACATGTGGGTGTGGGGTGCCCACTGAAATTATTCCTATAGTTGTTTCTATAATGGTTAATCCCAGTCAGCCTGGCTGAACATCTGAGGCGACTGGGACCTGTGGCGACCGCCCGAGCTCGTAAATGCAGAAGGTGCAGCTCCTCGATACAGCCCGCATCGTCTCGTCGGTTTTCCCGTCGCCCGAACCTCGGCCGTCTGGTCTCCTCGTCGAGGGCTCCTGTCTGGTTAGGCCTCAATATTTATTTATTATTTTATGTATTTTCTGGGTTTATAACGTATATATTTTAAAGTACTTATTTGTTTTATTTTATGTATTTTTATTTTTATGTATATAAAAACCCAACCACAGACGAGTAGAAAATATAACAAATGAAATAAAATATAATAATAATAATAATAATTTATTGTATAAAACATGGTATATTAATGGATGTTACATTACACCACAATAGAGAGCAAGCATGTTTTGCTACATATATTAATAGCATGCAAAATTTGTGTGTTTTTTTTTACAGAAAATATGAATTTTATTTTAAAAAGTATTTGTACAGTATTTATTTTAATTTTTTTATTTACTTATTTAATAAGTAAATAATAATAATAATAATAATAATAATAATAATAATAATAATAATAATAATAATAATAATAATAATAATAATAATAATAATAATAATAATAATAATAATAATAATAATAATAATAATAATAATAATAATAATAATAATAATAATAATAATAATAATAATAATAATAATAATAATAATAATAATAATAATAATAATAATAATAATAATAATAATAATAATAATAATAATAATAATAATAATAATAATAATAATAATAATAATAATAATAATAATAATAATAATAATAATAATAATAATAATAATAATAATAATAATAATAATAATAATAATAATAATAATAATAATAATAATAATAATAATAATAATAATAATAATAATAATAATAATAATAATAATAATAATAATAATAATAATAATAATAATAATAATAATAATAATAATAATAATAATAATAATAATAATAATAATAATAATAATAATAATAATAATAATAATAATAATAATAATAATAATAATAATAATAATAATAATAATAATAATAATAATAATAATAATAATAATAATAATAATAATAATAATAATAATAATAATAATAATAATAATAATAATAATAATAATAATAATAATAATAATAATAATAATAATAATAATAATAATAATAATAATAATAATAATAATAATAATAATAATAATAATAATAATAATAATAATAATAATAATAATAATAATAATAATAATAATAATAATAATAATAATAATAATAATAATAATAATAATAATAATAATAATAATAATAATAATAATAATAATAATAATAATAATAATAATAATAATAATAATAATAATAATAATAATAATAATAATAATAATAATAATAATAATAATAATAATAATAATAATAATAATAATAATAATAATAATAATAATAATAATAATAATAATAATAATAATAATAATAATAATAATAATAATAATAATAATAATAATAATAATAATAATAATAATAATAATAATAATAATAATAATAATAATAATAATAATAATAATAATAATAATAATAATAATAATAATAATAATAATAATAATAATAATAATAATAATAATAATAATAATAATAATAATAATAATAATAATAATAATAATAATAATAATAATAATAATAATAATAATAATAATAATAATAATAATAATAATAATAATAATAATAATAATAATAATAATAATAATAATAATAATAATAATAATAATAATAATAATAATAATAATAATAATAATAATAATAATAATAATAATAATAATAATAATAATAATAATAATAATAATAATAATAATAATAATAATAATAATAATAATAATAATAATAATAATAATAATAATAATAATAATAATAATAATAATAATAATAATAATAATAATAATAATAATAATAATAATAATAATAATAATAATAATAATAATAATAATAATAATAATAATAATAATAATAATAATAATAATAATAATAATAATAATAATAATAATAATAATAATAATAATAATAATAATAATAATAATAATAATAATAATAATAATAATAATAATAATAATAATAATAATAATAATAATAATAATAATAATAATAATAATAATAATAATAATAATAATAATAATAATAATAATAATAATAATAATAATAATAATAATAATAATAATAATAATAATAATAATAATAATAATAATAATAATAATAATAATAATAATAATAATAATAATAATAATAATAATAATAATAATAATAATAATAATAATAATAATAATAATAATAATAATAATAATAATAATAATAATAATAATAATAATAATAATAATAATAATAATAATAATAATAATAATAATAATAATAATAATAATAATAATAATAATAATAATAATAATAATAATAATAATAATAATAATAATAATAATAATAATAATAATAATAATAATAATAATAATAATAATAATAATAATAATAATAATAATAATAATAATAATAATAATAATAATAATAATAATAATAATAATAATAATAATAATAATAATAATAATAATAATAATAATAATAATAATAATAATAATAATAATAATAATAATAATAATAATAATAATAATAATAATAATAATAATAATAATAATAATAATAATAATAATAATAATAATAATAATAATAATAATAATAATAATAATAATAATAATAATAATAATAATAATAATAATAATAATAATAATAATAATAATAATAATAATAATAATAATAATAATAATAATAATAATAATAATAATAATAATAATAATAATAATAATAATAATAATAATAATAATGCTTTATTCTTTAACCAATAATACAAATACAAAATGAAATAGGGCAGAAATCTTCTTTTAAGCAAAAAACCTGTGTCAGAAGATCTCGCTCTTCCATACCATGGTTACAAACTTGGTTCATAACAATCATCATAATAATCTTACAGCCCAATTTTCTGTCATTCATCTAAATAAGGTACAGTATGGATATTAAAAAAAAAAGAAACTAATATATACAAAACTAGTTCATTGCCTGGGCTGCACAGTATGTGTGAGTGTGAGTGTGAGTGTGTGTGTGTGTGTGTGTGTGTGTGTGTGTGTGTGTGTGTGTGTGTGTGTGTGTGTGTGTGTGTGTGTGTGTGTGTGTGTGTGTGTGTGTTTGTGATAGAGAAAGAGAGAGAGTGTTAAAATACCAGTACTTATCTCAATTTCTATTCCGCAAAAGAAGTTCTGTATCATTATAATTTATACTTTTTAACCATTTTATTAATAATTGTTTACATTTATGCTGGTTACTTCTGTAAATGCTCAGTTTTGTGTTGATTTTGTTATATAGCTGACTTGATAGATTGTTATACTGGCTACTAGCAAATGATGTATTTATCTTCTGTGTAATGACTACTACGCCTTTCCTTCTTTTTTCTATGGCAGTTGGATCACAGGGTGTATTTTTGTGCCTCTTTAAAGTTGTGTGCAGTATGTATAATTTTCTAACTGTCAGAACGTCACAAATTTTATATAAGTTTTCGGTAGGAAATCTGAAAAGCTTAAAGTACATGACCTTTAATAACGCCCGCTGTGCTCTTTCTATCTCTAAGAACATTTTTTTTTTCAGCATACCACCCCAGATTGGAATGCAGTATGTGAGAATAGGCTGTGCCAAAGCGATATAAATTTTGTCAAGAAGATATTTGGTAGCTACATGTCTAAGTTTTTTGAAGATCCATATAAGTTTTCTAATTCTTGAGGTAACCATTTCTATACGTGAGTGCCAAGAAAGCCGTTGGTCAATCATTACTCCAAGGTACTTTGTCGAAGATAGCCTATTAATTGACAAACAGTTATAATGATTACTTCCGTTGAAACATTTATGTATTCTTATGTCAAAGTCTGTGTGGGGTTGGGTTTTATTATTGATGGTAAAACACGTATAACTTGTTTTTTGTACATTAAGAGTGAGTAAAATCTTTTTAAGCCAAGCACTTATGCAAGCTAATCCTTCTTCAACATTATTGCGGACACCTTCACACGAATTACCGTTAAACAAAATTACCGTGTCATCTGCATAAGAAAGAATTTGCCCCCCCGCAATCCGCAAAACACATAGATTAATATTAATATAAATTAAAAATAGGGTTGGGCCCAAAACACTACCCTGTGGGACACCATATGATATAATTGAGTCATTACTTATATATTGACCAATTTTAACTTTTTGTTTCCTTTCAATCAAGTAGTCCTTCAGCAATTCCAAAGGAGTCCCTACAACACCAATGTTTTCTAATTTTTGTACTAGAATCGGTAATGAGACAGTGTCAAAGGCTTTCTTCAAGTCCAAAAACACAGCTAGACATTTTTTCCCTTTATCTAATTGTTCAGTTATTATCGAGCTAAGAGACATTATTGCATCTTCCGTAGATTTGTTTTGTCTAAACCCAAATTGAAAATCGGAGATTATTTTATATTTGTCAATAAAATTCATTAATCTTTTATTGATTAATTTTTCAATTATTTTTGAGATACTGGGTAGGATGGATATTGGTCTGTAATTACTCACTTCATTCTTGTTACCGTTTTTGTATACTGGTATAATAATGGATTGCTTTAATAGTAACGGGAAAACCCCCTTATTAAAGCAGAGATTAGCCAAGTGACTATTACAGGTGCCAGTTCGTTCACAGCTAACTTAATAAACCTAGTAGGGATGCCATCCCATCCAGGGGCACTATCTGATTTCATTGACAAGATAATGTCATGCACTTCTATCGTATCCGTCTGTAATAAAACAAACGAGTTTGACTGCTTTTTTACATTACAAATACTTTTATTCATTGTCGCTGCATAGCCTTCTGACATACTTTTTTCAGCTAGATTTTTTCCTATGTTAGTGAAATAATTATTAACATAGTTGATGGACTCGTCGTGAGATGCTTTAACTTTGAGAAGTACTGAATTTTCAGTTTTAATTTGCTTTAGATCAGTGATATTTTTGATGTTGTTCCACAGACTTTTAGAATTTCCGATCGACGACGCCAACTGCTGTCTTTCATATTTATATTTTAATTTCTTTATCAATTATATTACAAAAATTGCGATATCTCTTGTAACTTATTAAAAGTATATCATTAAAAGGATCAAAACGTAGTCTTTTTTGCATTTTGTTCCTATTTCGTATACATTTTAGTATGCCTGGAGTAATCCAAGGTTTTATAACACGTTTATTTTTTGGAATTTGTTTAGTTATTGTATATTCCTGCAGTGAGTCATTTATTTTATTAATTAGCATTTCAGTGACAGTATTGGGATTATCACAAAAAAGTATTTCTGGGAGGTTTTTGTTCTTTAAACTATTTAGAGCCTGTACATAATCGGTACTTGATTAGGTTTTTATACAGTTTTCTTTTATGATCACACTAGTTAGGGTTAACAATATCATGTAGTGATCAGTGATCGTTGTACTAAGCACTGCAATTTTTGCCATATCCTTTTTTTCAAATTTGAGCATAAAGTGATCCAGACAGTTGTTCCCCCTAGTGGGCAAATAATGTCCGGGTAGAAGTCCGTGTGTACTTAACATATTAAGATAATTAAATCTATTGTTACGTTCGTTGGCTTGCTCATCTTGCTTAGAAATAATATTTATATTCAGATCTCCTGTTACTATAATTTCTTTATGTGATTTTAAGGTGCTTAGGTGTGTATTTAGGGAGTTGATGAATACGTTGGCGTTGTTTTTAGAGGGTGTAACATATTAACACACAATATAGTAAATCCTAGAGTTTCTATTTGTATACATGATGCATGATCTACTGTAACTTCTTTTATATTGGCATTAATACTATTTTTGACATATACTACTACTCCATCACTCTGATTTAAATGACGGGTTGTAGCAAAATGCGTATACTTAGTTTTATACGGTATATTTTTATTTGGTGCGACCCAGCATTCAGTTAACATTAATATATCTGGTTCAAATTTTAGGTTATTAAGTGTTATATTGAGATCATCGAAGTTACTGTAAATACTCCTGATATTTTGTGAAATAATTATTAACATAGTTGATGGACTCGTCGTGAGATGCTTCAACTTTGAGAAGTACTGAATTTTCAGTTTTAATTTGCTTTAGATCAGTGATATTTTTAATGTTGTTCCACAGACTAGACTTAGAATTTCCGATCGACGACGCCAACTGCTGTCTTTCATATTTATATTTTAATTTCTTTATCAATTATATTACAAAAATTGCGATATCTCTTGTAACTTATTAAAAGTATATCATTATAAGGATCAAAACGTAGTCTTTTTTGCATTTTGTTCCTATTTCGTATACATTTTAGTATGCCTGGAGTAATCCAAGGTTTTATAACACGTTTATTTTTTGGAATTTGTTTAGTTATTGTATATTCCTGCAGTGAGTCATTTATTTTATTAATTAGCATTTCAGTGACAGTATTGGGATTATCACAAAAAGTATTTCTGGGAGGTTTTGTTCTTTAAACTATTTAGAGCCTGTACATAATCGGTACTTGATTTGGTTTTTATACAGTTTTCTTTTATGATCACACTAGTAAGGGTTAACAATATCATGTAGTGATCAGTGATCGTTGTACTAAGCACTGCAATTTTTGCCATATCCTTTTTTTCAAATTTGAGCATAAAGTGATCCAGACAGTTGTTCCCCCTAGTGGGCAAATAATGTCCGGGTAGAAGTCCGTGTGTACTTAACATATTAAGATAATTAAATCTATTGTTACGTTCGTTGGCTTGCTCATCTTGCTTAGAAATAATATTTATATTCAGATCTCCTGTTACTATAATTTCTTTATGTGATTTTAAGGTGCTTAGGTGTGTATTTAGGGAGTTGATGAATACGTTGGCGTTGTTGTTAGAGGGTGACCGATATATACACAATATAGTAAATCCTAGAGTTTCTATTTGTATATATGATGCATGATCTACTGTAACTTCTTTTATATTGGCATTAAAACTATTTTTGACATATACTACTACTCCATCACTCTGATTTAAATGACGGGTTGTAGCAAAATGCATATAATTAGTTTTATACGGTATATTTTTATTTGGTGCGACCCAGCATTCAGTTAATATTAATATATCTGGTTCAAATTTTAGGTTATTAAGTGTTATATTGAGATCATCGAAGTTACTGTAAATACTCCTAATATTTTGTGAAATAATTATTAAGTCATTTTTCTTTATATGTATAAAGTTGTCAATGTCTTCTATATCACAGGAGACTGAGTGAGCAATCTCTGCATCATCGAGTTCATTGATTATTTTAACAGAATTATTCATAATTTAAGTAAATGGCACATGTTAGTGTAACTATAGCTTGTTGATGCTTGCAAACGAGATATTAAATTGACAACGCATATTCCGACAGGCAAAATATAGTAAAAATCATACAGCCATATTTTTATGTCTGTTGATACGAACACATGGAAGATAAGCACAATTAGTATGAAGTTTAATTTTTGTATGTAGATGATTGTATGTTCTGGTGGGTATAAATGTAGCAACGTATATGTTTTATGACTGTAAAGTGTATGTGTGCGGTTAGGTTTAGCAGCATAGATATAGACATTAAAATAGAAAATGTTGATTTTTAAAATTTTAAACATTTTAAATGGAATGAAATTGACATGCAATATAAGTAAGTATCTCATAAGTATTACTCTTACTAGTCCATAAGATAGTCATGAGTCTTGCTGTAGGTGTTGAACTTGCGCTTCAGATTTAATTGTTATAATTTGCGAGGTCTCGTTCTTTCTTACATAAACTTTCCCATAAGCTGTCCAGCAATACTTATACTTTTTTGATCTGACGAGATCTCTTGCTAGGAAGTGTAAGCGAGAGCCTTTTGCTGTTAACTGCTCTGTAATGAATATGGGTGTATCTTCTTCAGCATGAAATCCTAAATGTTTGGCGCATAACTTAGTCTTGTGTTTCATATTGAAAGTTTTACAAACCTTAAATACTTCAGATTTTATAAGCGTAGAAGATGTTTCCACAACTATAGGAGTGTTGCGTACACCCTCCTTTTTACTTTTTACTCTGTAAATGTCTTTTATATCGGTTTCATTTAAATCACACCCCGTGTTTTTTGATAAACATTTTACCATTTCAATTAAATATTCCTTACTTTCGCTAGCTTTTTTAGGTACATTCTTTATTTCGAAATTTGATTTACGATACCCCATTTGCAGGTCTTTAATTTTATCCTCCAAAATCGTTATATATTTCCTATCTTCTCGTATTTTGCTTTCTAATTGGTCTATTTTCTTTTTAAACTCTTCATTTTGCGCAGTAAGAAATGCTACAGAGCTCTCAATGTTATGGTTGGTTAGTTGAATTTCTTTTAAAGTAGTCGTAATGTTGCGAAGTTCCTGTTTTTGAGCATTTGACGAATAAAATAACAAACTTTTTATTTCTTCCTTAAAGTTGTTGAGATCTGAGGTAGTTTCGACCTCTCTCCTTCGTTTGCTCCGAGAAAAGACAAAATTGGGTGGAGTTTTGTCTTTATGTGCCGCTGTTACTTGACTGACATCATTTTCGGAGAAAGATTTATCCATTTTGATGTCTATAGTACCAAGGTATAATAAGCGCCTGGAACTATATTTATAGCAATATATTGCAGAAAGTATATTTTAACACTTTCAAGTGTAGGAAACAAATTTAAAAATTTATTGATAGTCTTCCGGAATCACAAATAGAATAGTAGGCGAGACACAGAAATTTACTATTGTAGGGAGCAAGCGACAGAACTTGCGTTATTTTTTTTTTTCAAAGAAATATATATGCCCCCGGGTTATAAGAAGTACCAGGCGCGCATATTTGTAAGCACAGTTCACTATAAGTACACTTCACGGTTCACACTAAACTCACAACTTTTTGAATTTCTTATGTCCTATTATAGTAAACGAATTTAAGTTATGAATAAACTAAAAATTATTTTATAAGTCGAACCGTAACACATTAGTGGACACGTTAACACCTTGCGGCGGTCCGGGGGGAAGAGGACAATTAATAGTATATCAGAATAGCAACCGTATATTAAATATTCTGATGAATATGTTATTTTTAGACATTCCAGATCTGAATCCGCAGCTTATAAAATGCAGGTGTCATTCTCTTGCATTATGATTAAAGCATAAATTAAGAAGGGGAAGATAGGGAGCAGAGGGAATGGGGGATTCATCTAAAAACATATGCTAATATTTAACTGGTATTCAGCGAATATGATCTCACCGGCCCATCAGTGCTGCAGAAAATAATATTGAAGGACAATTTTGATAGTGTCAAATTAAAGTGTTTTAATGCATGAAGATTAACCCCCTACTACCTTAAGGCACGAGCGATAAAACTGTTAAATCCGCAAAGGATAACGAAAACATCTAAATGTAAATAGGTTCGTAGTAAACCCTTTTGCGAAAATGTTTCCTGTACTAAATAAATACTTATCATGCTTTCCATTGAAGTAACAGGACAGGTGAGATAATAGGAATACATTAATTTTATCATCGAGTCCCGTCATCTAGAGGCCCCGAGATCAATTCCCGGTTGGGTGAAAGAAAAAATTTTTTCTACATTTTCTCTGTCTGGGTTTTTGTGGGGCCTTCGTTGTTTTCGATTTCCATACCTCAAGTGCTTTGGCATTTTACATTGGGCTCGAAGAATTTCATTTCTAAATTCGTTTGTTTGTTACGTAAACCTTTACCACTAAACTGATTTCAAAAATTGTTTCACTACAGAAAGCTACATTATCTTATCATTATGCTGCTAATAAAAGTGTATATTATAAGCAAAGAGGCCTCTACATTACGAAAGGGTTTGTAATAACCACCATGCTTGGCCGTCACAAGTCATGATAGCGGTGATCGAAATTCGAGTCAAGAGACCTGACTTCAACCCCCGACGCTCGTATGAAAGACGTTGAAAAGGTTTTGTAGTGTGGCAAATTTTTCCTTAGCTAACAAATACAATAATGGAATTTATTGCATGAATGAAATCATTAAGTGAGCCAATATTAAGTTTAGAAATGGATTTATCTTACAGAACGGCGCCTCTGGTAACGGCTTGCGAAAACAATAACAACACGAAAATGTCGTCAATATTTGTCCAAATAATTATAGTCATTAGAGCACAGCATTTAAGATCGTTTTCTGCGTTATTCGTTGCTTGATTTTGTCAAAAAAAGTCTTCCGATTATATATTTGAAATATTGCTGTGAAGCGTTTGCAACTTTAATTTCCTATTTTTGAAGTGAGATTGTTTGGAGTTAAGATACCCGAGTGGTTAGGTCATACGAAATTCGAACCAGGAGCGCTGTTATCGATCGATGGGTGGACATAAATTGATTCCAGCCTCGGTGAAAACAATAACAACACGAAAATGTCGTCAATATTTGTCCAAATAATTATAGTCATTAGAGCACAGCATTTAAGATCGTTTTCTGCGATATTCGTCGCTTGATTTTGTCAAAAAAAGTCTTCCGATTATATATTTGAAATATTGCTGTGAAGCGTTTGCAACTTTAATTTCCTATTTTTGAAGTGAGATTGTTTGGAGTTAAGATGCCCGAGTGGTTAGGTCATACGGAATTCGAACCAGGAGCGCTGATATCGATCGATGGGTGGACATAAATTGATTCCAGCCTCGGTGAAATGTTACGAAAAGATTCCAATTGTCACGACCTCTGGCTACACCAGTATGGGGCAAACCTCGTGATCCATTAAAACTTCATGAAACGAAAAAGCAGCTCTAGAAAGAGACAAATCGTTAAAATTTAGTTTGCAGATCTACTTCGTATGAGCTGGAGATATTTTTTTCTTTTCTTTACTAATAACTGATATTTGGAATAAAATAGAGGTAAAAATAGATTTTCCATTATTCTGCTCCAGTGGTGGTGTAATTATTTCAGAGAAGGTGATAATATATTTTAATTATGTCTTCGTCTTGTCTTCTTAAGATCAAATCATTCATCGATATAAATAAATAAATAATAATAATAAATAAATATCTTCACGCAATTCCCAACACAGGGGTAGACAGAGGTCAAGTCTAGACAATTAAGTCCTTTTGACCCATCTTCCACCGAAGATATTTTCGGGACAACGTGACAGGTGGTGAGCCCGTCGCCATCTTTATGTCCAAGCTAACGATGAAATTCGTACATAAGTTTTTGAAAACTCATTGGTACTGCCACCTAGGGATCGAACTCGGGTCTCTCGACTCGAAATTCCGACCACCCAACAACTCGGCTATCGTAACTATAAATAAACATACATTATATCTATCGATCATAGTTTTTTAATCTACCACCATTTTATAAGGAGATTCCTGTAACGGAGAAAAAACATAAAAATTTTCAATTACCTTTTGTTATAATGTCTAAAGTTCCTTACGACCCACGTTCCACCAAAGCTTATTTTGAATTAAAAAACCTATTTAAGATAATTTGGTAACAAGTTAAGCATAGATAACCACTTTGATAAATTGTTCACGACAGGTACAAACATCTGGTGGCACGTTTTATATTCTCATTTAAATTGTAGAAGAGTTTCCGCTTTCTAGCGGTCGCATTAAAATTCAAAACCCGGACACTGAAAGAATGTTCTGAATTTAAAAATTAAAGGTATTTTTCATATCTTATCTTTTATAGCGTTTTACTAAAAGGCAATCTTGTTCCAATTATCCTTTCTCTGTTCTGTCCGTGTTAGCTCACTTGAGAGTCAGTGACTGAGCGACAAAGCTTTGCTTGATGTCAATACGAATAGATGATCCCAAAAAAATCAATTTAAAAATTCTCTCTTCATTATTCTCACAAAGCAATGCATTAGCTGTATTTTAACTTGGACAATGCACATCACAACTTCTCATATATTCAGGTTTGTTTAAGTCTATTTCGCTGTTTCTTTTTAGCGCTTAGTGCAAATTTTGCCTACAGTATCTAGAATAATTCGTTTAATTTCATAGGACAAATTATTTTAATATAATAAAAATGTACATAGAAAAGACAACACCACATACATTGCTTTGATCCCAAAGTAAGCAGCTTATACCCTTATATCATGGAATCAGAAACAAGGAAGGTACCACAAATAACCAACCTCGACTAAATGTAGAAAAAGTTTTTCCTCCATTGATCCGACCGGGAGTCGAACACGTGACCTCAAAGCTAGCAACACCATTTTAACCGATGTGTACGCTCTACTACTACTTACTACTACTACTACTACACTACTACTAATACTCGTCCACGAGGCTCGTCTATTTACATAATTACGTACTAAATACGTGCGACTTACGTAAAATTAAGTAGTTAATTTTTTTATATGCATCCAAAGCAAGGGTCTTGAATTAGATTATCTGTGTTAGGGAATACACTTGTTTATCACAATTTAAATAAATAAAAAAGAATATCTTCACGGGGGCAAATAAAATAAATATATTCATTTCCAATACAAGGGTAGACAGAGTTCTAGACAATTAAGTCGTTTCCATCCACATTCCACCGAAGATATTTTTGAGACAAAGCGACTGAAGGAGAGCCCATAGCCGTCTTAATGTCCAAGCCCACGATAAAAATCGTACATAAGTTTTTGAAAAAACCCATTGGTACAAACCTGCCACCTGGGGATCGAACTCGGGTCTCTTTATTCGAATTCCAATCACCCATCCACTCGGCTATCGTGACTTTATTAAATTTATTACTAATCTAGTATGGCCTCTATGACGGTGACATGTTTAACACGTTTCGTTTCTTAAACAATTTTTGGTTTGAAAGTCGTATTTTCACATTTTCAAAATCCGCGTATTATGACGCATGATAAAAAAATATTGAAAAAGTTTATTCAGTTGAGGCTCATAGTACAATGGAGACCACGAGCTGTGGTCTCCTTTTAAGTATGAGAAACTTGCGTAGAGTAGAAAGTTATATTTCTTTGCTTTGAAAATATAATAAATTTAAAAATTTTATCTCGCATGGCTGTAAGTTTTTTTTCACTTACCGTGTCTAATGTACGTTTTCTTCCACCTAAAAAACTGAAAGAAGAAATAAAGATAAAACAAAGAACAATAAATGGAAGATCCTTCTTAAGGCAGAGATCTATATCGTGCAGTGGACTTTTACGAGCCGTTAAGTAAATTAAGTAAAAGACAATTAACATTCAATTAACAGTCACGATAGCCGAGTGGTTGGGTGTTCGGAATTTCGAGTCAAGAGACCCGAGTTCGATCCTCAAGTGGCCGCACCAATGGGTTTTTCTAAAAACCTATGTACAAATTATATCGCTGGCTTGGACATAAAGACGGCGACGGGCTCACCACATGTCACGTTGTCCCGACAATATCTTCGGTGGAAGGTGGGTCGAAGGGACTTAAATGTCTAGACTAGACCTCTGTCTACCCCTGTATTGGGAATTGCGTGAAGATATTTATTTACAATTAACATGGGTTTTCGCAATTTTATTGATTTTTAAAGCATATTTATGCTAAAATTTTATGTGATTAAATTAAAGAGAAAAATGTTTTTTTTTTAATTAAGCATATATATGCTTTAAAAATAAATAAAATTGCGTAATAAAAAATTAGTTGGCGTTATCTTAAAGAATACAAATATAAATTTCAACTGATGCGTGGAACACACGGTGGTTCGGAGGTTAGAGCGTTGCCACGATTCGGCAGAGATCGCGGGTTCGAATCCCGCCCCTGTCAGTTGAATAGCTTAGACTTAGCTTAGGCTATTAAAGATAAACAGAAGTGTGCATAATTTATAAAATGAAGTTGCTTGAAAACTTCATAATAGTTCTATCGATAGCAACTCTTGACTGTCAAGTATCTGAAAATGTATTAAGTATCTCACGCTTTTCTTTATAGTCATCTTCACGCAATTCCCAATACAGGGGTAGACAGAGGTGTCTAGTCTAGACAATTAAGTCCCTTTGACCCACCTTTCACCGAAGATATTTTCGGGACAACGTGACAGGAGGTGAGCCCATCGCCGTCTTAATGTCCAACGATATAATTCGTACATAGGTTATTGAAAACCCCAATGGTACGAGCCTGCCACCTGGGGATCGAACTCGGGTCTCTTGACTCGAAATTCCGACCACCCAACCACTCGGCTATTGTGACTCTTTTAAATTTAAATTACCGTATTTATTGTCATCATTATCATAATTAGCATAACAATCTGTAAAAGTCGACTGCAGGACATATCTCTCCAGTGAGGAAAGATTTTCCATAATCGCCTCGCTTATCAATCAGATTGAGGACCATAATACAAAGACACCTCGCAAGTTAAATGTTGCGGCCTGTCATCTGGCTATGTTTTGGCGAGTTGGTAATACCAACATCTGTCGGTAGCAAATTACATTTTCAGGGGTTTACCGACCTCTTACGATAACCACGAGAAGAGAGGGAGTGGTATTATTCTTAAACCGAAACCACATGGAAATTTTTTATTTAATATTATTACATAAAACTTATGATGATTTTTAAATATAATTATTAGGCGACTGGATAGCCTAGTCGGTAGCCAAGTAATTACATAAGGGACATTAAGACGACGATAGGCTCGCCACCTGTCACGTTAACCCAAAAAGCTTCGGTAAATGGGTCTAGACCTCTGTCTACCCCTGTATTGGGAATTGCGTGAAGATATTTATTTACAATTAACATGGGTTTTCGCAATTTTATTGATTTTTAAAGCATATTTATGCTAAAACTTTATGTGATTAAATTAAAGAGAAAAATGATTTTTTTTAATTAAGCATATATATGCTTTAAAAATAAATAAAATTGCGTAATAAAAAATTAGTTGGCGTTATCTTAAAGAATACAAATATAAATTTCAACTGATGCGTGGAACACACGGTGGTTCGGAGGTTAGAGCGTTGCCACGATTCGGCAGAGATCGCGGGTTCGAATCCCGCCCCTGTCAGTTGAATAGCTTAGACTAAGCTTAGGCTATTAAAGATAAACAGAAGGAAATAAGATGTGAATGAATGAATAAAGAAAATGAAGTTGCTTGAAAACTTCATAATAGTTCTATCGATAGCAACTCTTGACTGTCAAGTATCTAAAAATGTATTAAGTATCTCACGCTTTTCTTTATAGTCATCTTCACGCAATTCCCAATACAGGGGTAGACAGAGGTGTCTAGTCTAGACAATTAAGTCCCTTTGACCCACCTTTCACCGAAGATATTTTCGGGACAACGTGACAGGAGGTGAGCCCATCGCCGTCTTAATGTCCAACGATATAAATCGTTCATAAGTTATTGAAAACTCCACTGGTATGATCCTTCCACCTGGCGATCGAACTCGGGTCTCTTGACTCGAAATTCCGACCACCCAAATACTCGGCTATTGTGACTCTTTTAAATTTAAATTACTGTATTTATAGTCAATATTATCATAATTAGCATAACAATCTGTAAAAGTCGACTGCAGGACATATCTCTCCAGTGAGGAAAGATTTTCCATAATCGCCTCGCTTATCAATCAGATTGAGGACCATAATACAAAGACACCTCGCAAGTTAAATGTTGCGGCCTGTCATCTGGCTATGTTTTGGCGAGTTGGTAATACCAACATCTGTCGGTAGCAAATTACATTTTCAGGGGTTTACCGACCTCTTACGATAACCACGAGAAGAGAGGGAGTGGTATTATTCTTAAACCGAAACCACATGGAAATTTTTATTTAATATTATTACATAAAACTTATTATTATTTTTAAATATAATTATTAGGCGACTCGACAGTCTAGTGGGTGGCCTAGTAATTACATAAGGGACATTAAGACGACGATAGGCTCGCCACCTGTCACGTTAACCCAAAAAAGCTTCGGTAAAATGGGTCTAGACCTCTGCCTACCCTAAAAGTTATTTAAATAAATCATTTAGATAGATTACCTCCCAAACTCTTAACCATTTATGTCAACAGGCAGTAGTGTATGATATCCGTGGTGTTACTGTTTTAAAGGTATGAAGAGTCACTATGTATATAAATTTTTGGCGATATCACTTGTGAGAAATTGATATAATAAATAAAAACTTAACGCTTCTGCTGTATTCAATACTTATAAAAATATGCTTAATGATACTTATAGAGGTTAAGCCGATTAAAGTTATAAGTCGTAATATAAACCCTCTGGATTACGGACGTTTCTAATTGTTACACGTTTAAGGTCCTCCATTATTCGCCCTTTTATTATCAGCTATAAGGAATTACGCTTTTATCGGAGATTTTGTATCAACAAATACTACCTTGTAGCAAAATATTGGAATCCTACGTAGAATTTTATAAATAAAACTATTTGGAATATTTTCTTTCCTATCAGCAAATTGAACACTGTATAGTAGGATTAAGTTTAACTAGAAACGTTTTTTTATCTTCACGAAATATTCCGATTCTGAGGTAGACAGCGGTCTAGACAATTAAATTTATCTACATACCCCTTTCAAGGAAGCATATTTGGGATGACGCGACACGTGGTGATCCTATCGCCATCTTAGTGCTAAAGCCGTGGTACTGGTACAATATGTATTTACATAAATAAATATTCAAACATACTGACCTTCATATTCATTACACAAATGTTAGCTCTGAGCTGGATTTGAAACCACATCCTTTAGCTTTGAAGGCACTACAGGCGATCACTGAGTAATAAGAAACAGTTTTTGTAAAAGTGTGTGAAACTAATAAAACTTGAACTTGATGTCTCGACAAGTGATTATAATAATAATTGAATTTATAAGTTCAGCGTTGGCCGTAGATTAAATAAATTTGTTATTACTAACGCCTGTGATCTAAATTGGCTATAAGTTTCAGTATTTGTAACTTAAGTATAATAAAATTTAAACATTATCAATAGAAAACAAATCAAGTACGAATTGAGCCTCGCTATTACGGTAACGTACACATATCATAATTTAGTTTTGTTTTCAATGTTTGTTGTTTAATTTTCACGCTTTCTTCACTGATACAGCGGTAGTCAGAGATGTAGACAATTTGATTTTTTTGAGTAACATTTCCCGAGAGTCTTTTAGTTCTCTTTTATTACCCGAGGGGTGTTATTACCTAGAGGGTAAACATGTCGTAAAATATTTGTAAAATAATTAATGAAATATATAATAAAGCATTTTTGTTATCTATGTAAGCATATTTTAGCGTTGGCTTGGATACTAATACTAATAGGCTCACCGCTTGTCACGTTGTCCCGAATAGGCTTCAGTAAAAGTTAAGTCGAAATTACTTGCCAATATCTCTGTCTACTACAGAATTGAAAATTTACGTTAAGATAAAATTTTTCAAGATTGCAAATTTTAAAGATCGTATTTGTAAGGATAGTAAGTACTATAAAATATTCATTTGGTAAAAGTTAATTCAGAAGTTTCGCGCTTAATTTAAAACGAGCACAAATTTGGATTTTTTTTATCATGGGAAGTCAACCCTAATAATGAGGCAGCGTTACGACCAAAATAAAATTATTAATAACAATACTAGTTAATCAAAATGGAGTATCGTTTCATAAAATGTTTGAAATTTGTGATGACCCGATAACCGAGTTTGTATTGACTCTTTATTCGAAACTATGAGCTGCGTGTTCGAATCCTTCTTAAACATTTGTGTAAAAAATATTAATGTTTGTATTCGAGCCGTGGATGTAAATGTGTATTTATGTATATATATTACTATATGATAAAATTATAGTTGCGTTAGCGTGGACACTGAGATTGCGATAGCCTTACAACTTGTCACATTTTCCATAACAAGCTTTGATGTAAAATGGGTCGAAAAGACAAGTTCAATGTTTGTAAAATTGCATGAAGAAAATTTAATCAACTATAAAATAATTTTAATCCACAACTTTATACCATTACCTTAAAAGATACCTTGTCAGATATATGATACCTTGTAATAATTAATCACCCAAATAATAAACAAATGTAAACCCGAATTAAGAACCTCCTTTGTATAAATTCGATTAAAATAAATAATTTCTTATAAGTACAAAAAAGTAGAGTGATTAAAAAAATATAGTTTTATGATAAAAAAGAGAGGGGAGCTTCTTAAGATACTCTGTAATGCCTTTAGCTTTACCAAATAATGATTGGCATTTTTGCCAATAGAATGTTTAATTTAATTGACATCTAGGATCACAAGCCTATTATACGATAAAAAATCTTCTATTTTTTTTAATTAATATGAAATAATTTTAAGCTTTAAATTCGGCTAGTTACAAAAGCGTATTCATTAACTTTTGTAAATTATTATTTATTTTATTACAAATTTTTATGCGACGTGGCACGTCTTTATCGAACTAAATAAAATAAAAATTATTAAGTTATACCTAAGTAATTAGTAAAAAGGCAACAGGTACTTCTAGAGTAATTAAACTGTAATAAGAAACAAATTTTGTAAAATTAAGTAAAACTAATCAAACTTTATCTTGATGTCTCGATAACTTTAAGTGATTATAATTCAAATTGATTTCATAAGTTCAGTGTTGGCCGCAGATTAAACTAATTTGTTATTGCTAACGCCTATCATCTAAATTGGTTTGAAAGTTAGAGAACTTGTAATTTAAATTAAATGAAATTAAAAGATTACATATAGATTAAACCAGCTAGTTACGAGTCGGGTCTGTCTGTTACGATTCCGTACATCTTACGCCTTAGTTCATGTTTTACATTACAGCAATCAAGCCTAATCGTGCGTGCGGGTCATCCATATCAGGGTGTAAAGGCCCCTTTGCCGAATTGCGAGTTTTGAGGCATTGCGCCTCATGACTCAAACGTCTTCTCAGGGGCTGCTGCTCCCCGGTCCTGGGTACCGCCTTTTCAGCGGCGTTGTGTAGGTGTGTGTTACGCACCTTTACGTCTTATGTCAGGACTTTGTGCCTTCCCGGTCCCCAGGCCCGGGCAATGAGAAGAATATCTCTCAGGGAGGGGTCGCCACCCGGTGGTCGAGCGTGTAACGGTAGCCGTTCCTGGATCGCCAGGCGATGTAGATGTTCGTGTGGCCCGTTGTCAGCACCAGTCGTACATTCCGCGCGACACCGGACCACGAATTCTTCGACCGTTTCCATTTTTAGGTCCTGGCGATAACGTCATTTGCGCATTACAAGCGACCCGCTCCAACTATAGTACGTAGTACTTTATTCCTGTTGGACCTGTAGTCGCCGACGTTGATATGTTGAGGAGTGATTGCGTACCGCACCCAGGCGCGCCGCGTAAGTAGAATCTGATCTTATATATGTTTTATATATACCTATCTTGGTTTTTACTGGTAAGCTTTGTTGTTGATGGTACCGGATGAGGCCGCCTTCGCTGCTCT
>JAGSMR010000639.1:0-17000 GCA_029286605.1 Sericinus montela | reverse complement strand
GCTCTCGCGCTACTTATTATCTTGATGTCTCGATAACTTTAAGTGATTATAATTCAAATTGATTTCATAAGTTCAGTGTTGTACAGATTAAACTAATTTGTTATTGCTAACGCCTATCATCTAAATTGGTTTGAAAGTTAGAGAACTTGTAATTTAAATTAAATGAAATTAAAAGATTACATATAGATTAAACCAGCTAGTTACGAGTCGGGTCTGTCTGTTACGATTCCGTACATCTTACGCCTTAGTTCATGTTTTACATTACAGCAATCAAGCCTAATCGTGCGTGCGGGTCATCCATATCAGGGTGTAAAAGGCCCCTTTGCCGAATTGCGAGTTTTGAGGCATTGCGCCTCATGACTCAAACGTCTTCTCAGGGGCTGCTGCTCCCCGGTCCTGGGTACCGCCTTTTCAGCGGCGTTGTGTAGGTGTGTGTTACGCACCTTTACGTCTTATGTCAGGACTTTGTGCCTTCCCGGTCCCCAGGCCCGGGCAATGAGAAGAATATCTCTCAGGGAGGGGTCGCCACTCCGGTGGTCGAGCGTGTAACGGTAGCCGTTCCTGGATCGCCAGGCGATGTAGATGTTCGTGTGGCCCGTTGTCAGCACCAGTCGTACATTCCGCGCGACACCGGACCACGAATTCTTCGACCGTTTCCATTTTAGGTCCTGGCGATAACGTCATTTGCGCATTACAAGCGACCCGCTCCAACTATAGTACGTAGTACTTTATTCCTGTTGGACCTGTAGTCGCCGACGTTGATATGTTGAGGAGTGATTGCGTACCGCACCCAGGCGCGCCGCGTAAGTAGAATCTGATCTTATATATGTTTTTATATATACCTATCTTGGTTTTTACTGGTAAGCTTTGTTGTTGATGGTACCGGATGAGGCCGCCTTCGCTGCTCTCGCGCTACTTATAGCGTAGTCCACCCAGTCGTACATTCCGCGCGACACCGGACCACGAATTCTTCGACCGTTTCCATTTTAGGTCCTGGCGATAACGTCATTTGCGCATTACAAGCGACCCGCTCCAACTATAGTACGTAGTACTTTATTCCTGTTGGACCTGTAGTCGCCGACGTTGATATGTTGAGGAGTGATTGCGTACCGCACCCAGGCGCGCCGCGTAAGTAGAATCTGATCTTATATATGTTTTTATATATACCTATCTTGGTTTTTACTGGTAAGCTTTGTTGTTGATGGTACCGGATGAGGCCGCCTTCGCTGCTCTCGCGCTACTTATAGCGTAGTCCACCTGCGCGGTGAGCCGTATCGCCCTCCCTATAGCGCGTCTTCCACTCGTTGATCGTTTCCTCGCGGATTTGCCTTAACGAAGGAAACTGGGCATTTGTCGTATTTAGGCCGTCTTTTAATTTTGAGTGCTGCCTTTACATCATTTGCCTCTCGTTTCCTTCCATCCCAGCGTGAGCTTTTACCCAGTAAAGTGTAACAGAGTGTTCGTTTTTAATTTTCTTTATATTTTCTACAATATTTAGCGCTAATGGATGGAAGGAATCACCTTGGATTGTTGTCTGAAGAGCAGACTTGGAGTCGCAATATATATTGCAACTTTGTGCAGAGTCTTGAGCGCGAAGTTAGTAGCTTCAAGCAGAGCCAGAAGTTGCGCCTGGTAAACAGTGCAAAATGTCCCAATTTTAGTTTGCAGGTACTGATCTCAGAGGCATCTTTCCAAATTGACAGAGCTGCGCCAATCTCTTCGATTTGACTTCCATCAGTAATTTTTTTTTCCCCGTATTGTTCTGTCGGTTAATTTCTGCACTATCCCCAAACAAATAAATTCCAGCTCCACCTGATCCGCAGGATGATGACCTCATACGGTATCTTTCTCTCTAGCTCTCTGTCCCCTACTACCTGCTGTGAAAAACCTTTCTTGTTTCGCAAAGGCGAGGCTGCTTCCTGGATTCTTAGATCCAATGGAAGCAGTCCAGCCAGCAGCAGGCTGAGTTCAGAGACACCGTTTTATAAGCTTTGATTATTTTCTGCACAAAGCCGCGTTACGTCTTATCGAGCAACTTTTATTTTAATTTTATTTGTTGCGAACGCCCAAGCACCAGCCGCATACATAACTATCGGTTCTACCACTGCAATATATATAGTCCTAATTATCTCCGGGTTCAGCCCCAGTGGGGAGTTTTAGCGGCCCTCGACAGCTGACTGTACAGGTTTAGCCTACGGCATACATTAAGGACATGATTGTTAAATGTTAACCTGTCGTCATCTGTGAGGCTGAGAATTTTTTTTTTTCTTTTGGACCAATTTATATGCTCCCCATCCATGCTCAGAACTGGCGAATCATGTTTTAACTTATTTGTTATTAACATGGCCTTAGTTTTATGTGGCGCAATGTGAGTTTATTTTTATTTCCCAATTCCGAACATGGGCAAGTACAGAGTTTGCTCTTCTTCTACTTCTATTGCCGTATCCCCGGAGAAAATCAGGACTACATCGTCCGCGAACGCTTGACAGTGCTCCCCTTTTTCTTGCAACTCCTTAAGAAGTGGATTCAGCAGAAAGTTCCAGAACGTTGGACCCCTACCGAGCCCTGCACACACCCTTTGTCGGTTTCCAACCCATTCCGCACCTGCATACCTGACGCGCACTGTTCTATCCTTAAAATAGCTGTCTACCAGGCGCCCCCAGGTTAGCTGGGCATCTGGTTTCTACCAGTCTGCACCGTATTGATGGCCACCACGCATTATCAAAGGCCCCCATGTCCAATGATACTAAAACAACCAATTTCTTGTTTCTAAGATGTCTTTACAAGCTGTATCATGTCATAAAGGGAGTCTCGGTGCTACGTTGGGGCATAAACCCATATTGCATTTTGCTGATGCGGAATAGTATGCCATTTGATCCTTCGCACCATCATTTTTCCATTATTTTGCCAAGTACTGGCAGCAGCCCAATCGGTCTGTATGACTTTGGGTGTGTGTAGCTCTCTTTTTCTGGCTTACGCAAGACCACTACTACTGCTTCTTTCCATTTATTCGGGAAGTATGATAGGTGAATTTTATTTATTAATGCCAGAAACATTTCTTGGTCCAGAGTGATAGCTTTCACACAGATGTCCACCATAAGACCATCTATTCCCGGAGCTTTTTGGGGTTAAAGCTCGATGCAGCCCATTTTAGTTCTCTATTGTAAACGGTGGATCACACAGTTCATCTTGTAATACGCCGTTTACATTTTCAGCTTCTTCTCTTATAAGTTGGTGTTGCTCACTATCTTCCTGAACTGTATCCTCGGGTAGAAAATCTCCGCCAAAAGTTTTGCTGATTCTTCGTTTCAAATATTTGCCTTCCCATACAAGGTATGTCTTCACTTACGGATGTCCTTCCTATCACTTACTACAACAAATTCCTCCCACATTGTCTCCTGCTCCTGCTTGTTCGGTTTTTCACTAATCTTTAATTTTTCTATTGCAGATCGAGCCTGGTAATTAAGTTTTGGTGCAAGACGGACAAGATGAATACAATTTGAAAGAGAAAACGAAAATTGAAGAAATTTTAAAATTAATGCGAATTACGTAAGTATGAAATACGAAAAATAATTATTTTAAAATAATAACAGTTTTGAATAGCCTAAAAGTAATTGAAATTGACTTAACTAACTTATTCTATTATTAGAGATAAAAATTTTAAATATATTGTAGTTATAGAACGCGGAAAAGGGAAAACAATAAATTCAGAGGTTCACCATTACACCTCGGTTCGGAAGAAAATATCGATTTTCACTAATCTTTAATTTTTCTATTGCAGATCGAGCTTGGTAATTAAGTTTTGGTGCAAGACGGACAAGATGAATACAATTTGAAAGAGAAAACGTGAAAATTGAAGAAATTTTAAAATTAATGCGAATTACGTAAGTATGAAATACGAAAAATAATTATTTTAAAATAATAACAGTTTTGAATAGCCTAAAAGTAATTGAAATTGACTTAACTAACTTATTCCTATTATTAGAGATAAAAATTTTAAATATATTGTAGTTATAGAACGCGGAAAAGTTGGGTTAGGTTAGGTTAGGTTAGGTTAGGTTAGGTTAGGTTTTTTTTTTATTTATTTATTTTTCTAGTTCCCCTGACATGGGAGATCAGGGACTTTTTCCTTCTTTTTTCCTTTCATGTTTCTTTCTTTTTATTTTATTATTTACTTCTAATGGTTTTATTTTATTAATAGGGTTTATGCTTATGCTATTACAGTTTTACTCCTAGGGTCTTTTTATTATAAGTTAATGCTACTTATGTTATTTCAGTGCTTCTTTTTCTTTTCTTACAATTTTATTTGTCTGTTAACATTATATACTTAAGTGTTTTATATATGTTACAGCTCTATTTTTATTTCTTTTATTTATTTTAAATTGCTACCTTAGATACAATTTCCTTTACAGTATTTTAAAACTTATTTCTACTTTCCTATTACTAATTATCTGACATATTTTCTGTTTTTATTTCTATACCTATATCTATTTCTAAATCGTACCTATATTTATTATAAATAGGCATTCTGTAATAACATGTATTGCCGTTTCTTCTGCTTCGAAACACAGGGACACGCTGGGCTCTCCTTACACCTAAACCTGTACAGGTATTGAGAGAACCCACCGTGTCCTGTTATAATCTGACTAATTTTGGTTCCATTTCCGTTTTTCTTATGGTGGGATATGCTTTATCGCATCCGGAAAAATATTTTTGTATTGAGGCCGTTTCTCCTTCCTTGTAGCTCGGTTTCATTCATCAAGCGACTCAATCGTATCTGTCGCTTGATAAATGAAACCGACACTTCTCATAATCAGGCTTTCTTTTAATTTTAGAGCAGCTTCCTTTGCCAGTTGATCCGCTCTCTCATTTCCCTCAATCCTGCGTGGGCTTTGATCCAGAAAAGTTTAATTGTATTTCCTTGTTTGCCCAAGATGTTAATATTTTCTAATTTCTGCCGCCAGGGGTTGAGGGGTTTCCTTGTACAATCGTATGGAGAGCGGATCTGGAATCACTAAACAAACAACAGGAGTCTATTTTGTTAGCGAGCACGTATTTTGTGGCTCCAATATTGCCAACAACTCCGCCTGAAACACGGTGCAAAAAAATTTCCCAACTTTAGTTTGGTACTTGTCTCCGCCGCATTTCTCCAAATGGATAATGCAGCGCCGACTTTTTCCTCAATTTTACTGCCGTCAGTATAAATGAGTAGGCTTGTGTCGGTGTTTTCGTCTATTTGTGCACCGTCCTCCAGGCACATGAATTGCAGTGCTATTTGTTCCGCGGGGTGTGGGTTCTCCAAGTAGCTGACTTTTCCCTCAATCTCCTGATCTCCTATGACTCGCCGAGAGAAGTGGCCTCTCTTTACCTCATAAAGAGAGGCCACTTCCCGTACCCTAAGGTCCAAGGGTAGCAACCCGGCAAGCAATAGGGCTGAGTGGAGGACACAGTTCTATAAGCTTTACTATTTTTTGTACAAACCCTCGTTGTACCATGTCCAACTGCTTTTTACCTGTAATTTACCAGTCGCTGGTGCCCCTGTACTTGCTGCATATGTGATTACCGGTTCCACTAACGCAGTATAAATGGTCCTGATTATTTCGGGGTTCAGTCCCCAATGTATTTTGGCTGCTTTTGACAATTGACGGTAGAGCATTTGAGCTTTCCGGCACACATTCTTAATATGTGTGTTGAAAGTCAATCTATCGTCAATAGTGAGGCCAAGAATTTTATTTCTCTGGACATTTCTATGGGCACCCCGCCCATCCTCAGGAGTGGCGAATCATATTTCAGTTTATTTGTTATTAACATGGCTTTCGTTTTTGCGGCGCGAATTTAAGCTATTTTTGATTCGCCACTCCTGTACATGGGCATGCGCCGAATTTGCCCGAGTCTGTACGTCCAATGCAGTATTCCCCGAAAATCAGGGCCACATCGTCCGCGAAAGCCTGGCAATACTCATTTTCGCTTCCAGCTCCTTCAACAGCGGATCCAGCAAGAGGTTCCAGAAGGTAGGTCCCCAATTGAACCTTGCACACAACCCTTGTTTGTATTCTTGACGCATTCTCCGGCGTATCGAATGCGCACATTCTGTCTTTTAAATAACTGTCGACAAGCCTTCTTAGATTTGTGGGGTCGGTGTTTCGGCAAGACGGCATTTTATGGCTGGCCACCATGCATTATCAAATGCCCTCTATGTCCAAAGATATGAGCACAACCAACTTTACTCTTAACCATACTTTATATGTTGCGTCATGTCATAGAGGGAGTCTTCGGTACCGCGTTGCGGCATAAAGCCATATTGTTTCCGACTTATTGTAGGTAATATGTACCACTTTATACGTTGAATGACCATTTTCTCTACAATTTTTCCCAGCACTGGCAGTAGTCCAATAGGCCTGTACGACTTTGGATGGGTATAGTCGTCTTTCCCTTGCTTTCGTAGCACCACCACTGCCGCTTCCTTCCACCTTACCGGAAAGTGTGCTAGACTCAGGCATTTGTTTGCTATCGACAGGAACAATGTTGGATTCAGGGTTATAGCCTGTCTGCAGATATCTGCTGTAAGACCATCGCTACCTGGAGCTTTTTTGGGGTTGAAACTAGACGTGGACCACATCAGTTCTTCATTCGTAAAGGGTGGGTCACATGCGTCATCATGTGTCCCTTCATTTACCTTTTTTGCTAACTGTCGTATGCGCGTGTGCTCCACGTCGTCATCCCCAATTTCGTCATCCGGGTAGAATGTCTCTGCTAATAATTTTGCTGACTCTCCGCTTTCTAAAACTTTTCCTTCGCGCGTTAGAGGAACATCTTCCTGTCTTCACATTGATTCCCGCTCTTGTTTGCTACAGAAGTCTTTCCAGCTTGCAGTCTGGGCCTTCTTAGCTTTCTTCATATTCTTTCTTTCTTTTAAATATTGCTGAACTACCCAGTCTCGACGAACTGGAGCTGCGTGGGAAATTCTACGTTTCATCCTAGTGACCCTCTTTTTCAACTGTGTGAGCTCCTCGGTCCACCATGGCAGTCCTGTTTGTTTCTTTGTTTTAATTTTCGGTATTGTTTTTTCGCATGTTTCTATTACTGACTTTGTGTACCTTTCTACGATTTCTTCAAATTCTTGGGAGGTTTCTATTTTTTCTATTTCTACTTTAGTTAATAAGTTTTCGCTCCAAATTTGGGCTAATATCTCACGAAATTCGCCCTAATTTGCCTTTTTGTATTGTATTTTGTAGTTCTACTTATTTGTGTATTTGTTATATTTCCCAGTATTATTTGAAACAGACCGCCTTGTGGTCTGATCCGGTTATTCCATCAGACAACCTCCAGTTTTCGAGTCTTCGAGTAAGCTGGTGGAGCATGTTGTTATATCCACACAGCTGAAGAATCTCTTCCCACCTCTAATTGTGTCAAAAGTGGGCTCTATCCTGAATTGAGTATATGAAGCTCCAGTTCGTCAAGCCTGGCAGCCAGATCTATTCCTCTCTTGTTTGTTTCTCGGCTCCCCACCAGGTGTTCCAGGCATTTACGTCCCCACCGAGAATGATATTGGTGGTTTCTAGGCCTTCCACAGCTGCTGATATCCTATCGAGATATGGCTCAATCGGCCTGTCTCCTTCGAGGTAGATGGACACTACTCCAATCTCCCATGAGTTGGTCTTCAATTTGGCAACCGCTATGTTCTCTACTGACAAGTTGCAGTACGGAGTGACGTCGATGGTCTCGTCAAATAACACTATTGCGGCCTTTATCACCGTTTCTGTGCTCTGGCCCCGCCATATTGAACTATCCTGTTTCCTGTGTAGCGTTTCATCTCCCCGATGCGGCCTACATAAGGTTCTTGGACCATAGCGAAGGATATTTTTCTGCTCACTGCCTCATTTATGAGCTCAGCTGTCGCCAGTTCACTCCTCTGGAGGTTCGCCTGTATCACGCGATATTTGTGGATACTAGGGTTTAAAGTTCCGTCCACTGTTTTGGCCACCTTAGCAATAAGCCACTGTGGACCTTGCCAAGGCCTCCCATTTCTTTCTTACTAGACATTCTGCACTAAACGCGTTGTGGTCTCTTCTTTCCATTTTCGCCTTTACGCAATTTCTGCATGTTGGTATCTCTCCAGCTAACCAATCAGCACATTCAGCTTTTAGATGGGGACCTCCGCAGTGGCTGCACACGTCCGTTTGCTCGCAGCATAATCGCTTAGTGTGCCCGTAACCCAAGCATCGCGAGCACTGGATGAGCGGGGATTGGTCCTCTACCCTAACTCTTGAGATCCACATGGATTACTCCAATTTCTGTGAAGCGATTCCAAAGCTGCGGCGAAACTTTAGCACTATATGTGCCGTAAGCGCGTTTCGGTCTTTTTCCTATATTTTACCTCCATTCTGTCCTCCTTCGCTTCTACGCCATTGAGCAGGTGTTTGTTTTGGGTTCGTATTGCTTTTACAATTTCTTCATCCGTATTATATTGTAACACGTCTCTCAATACTATGAGAGGATCTTTATTTTTGATATCGTCAATGTTTAATTGGTTTCCTGCTGTCTTTATCTTTTCCTTTACTTTGTTTATTTGTTCGCCTTCAATGTCTAGGGATACTACTATATTTATAAGTTTTTTCAGGTTTTGATTTATAAATTGAAGTAGGTCATACAGGGCATCCTCAGTGCTACGCTGGGGTACGAAGCCATATTGCCTGGGATTTGAATTGGGAAGAAGATGCCACCTGATTCTTCTTATAAGCATTTTCTCTAAAAATTTTTCCAAAACTGACAATAATCCTATCGGTCTATAGGATTTTGGGACAGTGTAATCATCTTTACCTTGTTTCCTCAGTATTATTATGCTAGCCTCTTTCCAAGGTACGGGGAAATGCGACAGGTCTAGACATTTATTAGCTATGCTCAGGAAAACTTCCGATCCTGACGTATTACAGCAGAACATATATCCGCCGTAAAGCCATCTGTTCCAGGAGCCTTACCAGGGTTGGAGCTGTTTAGCACATAGTGGAGTTCCGCTTTGTAAAAGGTGGATCTCTATTATCACTGGATATTGATTTAAAGTGGTGTGCTGATATTCTAATTTGCTGATGATCTGCATTGTCATCTTCTTTGCGATCATCTGGAAAAAAGTTTCAGTAAGCCAATTCACAGATTCATCAGGGTCAATGCTACACCATTTTTACGAGCGGCTGGTCTTCCTGCCTCCTAGTTGTCTTGGCTATTACCCTGTATATGCTGTCCCACATGCTCTCTCGGTCTTGTTTTGTGCAGAAAGTTTTCCAGCTTTCTGTCTGGGCCTTCATCACTTCTTCCTCATAGTTGTTCTTAGCCTGTAAGTAATCTCTTACTACATACTCTCTTCGACTTGTAGCAGCACATTGTATCCTTCTGTTTTGTGTTCATTTTCTTTTAATGTCTCTAACTCTTTACTCCACCATGGTATTTTAGCTATCTTTTTATTTTTAATAAGGGGGATGGTTTTTAAACATGTCTCTTTTATACTGTGTATGTATTCCCCAACAGTCGTTTCTAAAGTCAACTTACTTTGTATGTCATCTATTACTATTTTATTTAAGTTTCTGGTCTTCATTTGCCTTGCTAATTCTTCTCCAAAAGCTGACCAATTAGCCTTTTGTATCATAAATTCTAGTTGTCGCTTTTCTTCTATCTTGGGTTGGTCTTTCTAAATTTATATTAAAAGTGATCGCATTGTGGTCCGAGCTTATAAGATTTTTGTCTACTCTCCAGTCAGTCACGGATCCGAATAAATCCCCCGAGCAGGCCGTAATATCGACATGACTCTTGTAGCTCTTTCCTCCTCTTATCGTGTCAAATGTAGGTTCGTTACCAATATTGAGGATCTGCAGTTCAAGTTCTTCCAAAGTTCCTGCAAGAGCCTCCTCTATGATCCTCTGTCACACTTCCCACCATGTACTCCACGCATTCCCATCCCTCCCAGCAATACTTTCTTGGTTCCTATGGTTCCCATTATATTTTTATGGTGCTCAAGTACGGCTCTATTGGTAGATAGTCCTCTAGATATATGGATATAACTCCAACGGTCCATTGATTCGTTTGAAGTATAGCTACTGCGATATTTTCAGTAGTCAATGTGGGGTTTCCGTAATCTCCACATTCTCGTCAAATACTACTATAGCCGCCTTGTTTGGCTTTGTCCTATTTTGACTACATTGGACCACCCGAGTGCCGACATATTGTTTAGCCACCCGAGCACCTACGTATGGCTCTTGTATAAGAGCGAATGCTATCCTGTTTTTAGGCCTTCTATCATGAGCTCTTGTGTTGCCAACTTTTTCTTTGTAGGTTTGCCTGTATGGTTTTATAGGTCTGGAGGGTCTGGGGGCTCCTGAATCTATTGAAGAGCTTCCTGTCTCCTTGTCACCTTTAGCAATACGCTACTGTTGAGCGTGCTATTGTCTCCCATCTCTTCTTGATAGGACAATCAGAATCAAAGGCATTATGTTCTTTCCTATCTAATTTGGCATGGAGACAGTTCCGGCAGGACGGCTCATTCCTGCTATCCAGTCCGCGCATTCTACTCTCAGATGCGGACCACCGCAGTGACTGCAAAGATCGACAGTTTCCTTGCAGAATTTACGTCCGTGGCCATACCCAAGACACCGTGAACACTGAACTAATGGTGACTGGTCTGAAACTCGAATACGCTGTAGGTCGATATGAACTCTTCAGCTACTGTTAGTCTCTGCCATACCTCAGGAAACCCAAACGACGATGCCTTGTGCGAGGATTCTTGTCTTTCGCCGATATTTCACGGCGAGTCTCAGTTCTTCAGTTTTTATGTCACCAAGTAGGTGACGATTTTGATTTTTCAGTGCCATCACTACATCTTCATCTGAGTTGTAAGACAAAACGTCTTTTAGAATGATGAGCGGGTCTTTATTCTTAACCTCTTCGACATGCAGACTTCCCCAGAATTCTTAATTTCATTAGTAACTTTTGCAAGTCCTAGTTCCTCGACTCCAGAACTCCGGTTTCGCGAGTCTTTTGACTGCCAAAGCCAACCGGCTTTATCAAGAGGCTAAGACCCAAATGGAGCAGTCAGGAAATATTAAACATCTATTAAGGAAACGGTGCTAAGTAATATTGCGGGGATGTATGAGATTATCCTCCGACGAAGCGAATCAAGACAAACGCTGCAAGTACAACTAGAAAAAGTCCTGAGCAGAAAATGCTGCAACACTTTTAAATCGGGAAAGAGAACACGCGGAGCAGATGTCCAAAGCTCAGAACCTATGCTCATCACAATCAAACCTAGTGTCTCCACCTACCGAGCTAATGAAAATCTTATGAGTAAATTGAAGAGCACGTAAAACTGTAGAGGAATGTAAATATCACACACAAACTCTTACCGAACACCTAAAACAAACCCCTCAAAATAATATGGGATACTCATATGCTGAAGCGGCAGCAACTTCCAAAAACCTAAACAGGTCCACTCGGTGGTGGTATCGTCGAGCGAGGGAAAAGACACCAGCGGAGAGGTTAAATTCTTTGAAAAATAATTGTTGAAATCTTACATAGGATTACGAAAACCGCAAAAGAGGTTAAATGATGATTTTACACAATAAAAATTTTGAAAAATTTATGTATACTATAAATTGAGTCACAATATTACCTAAATTTTTCAGATTTTTCAGGCGATTTTTCAGGGTACCACGTGTCACAGCTTGAATCTTGAAAAATTTTTGTCATAATATTTGCGTTTCAAATTTTTCGCTTTTGGTGTCGTTCTGAAGGTCTTGGATTTCTCCGTCTGATAGGGTTAAATTTTTGTAGGTCGTCACTTTAGATCTTGAGATATTTTGGTTTGAATGTTTAATGATATTTTGTGGTATCTTCAAAAAATTATTATAACAATAAAATTAGTTTCTGCTCGTCAAGAGCTTTCTAACGACACCATAAAATCACTATGTTGTCGATCTTGTTTCGACAGCGTTTCACTTTATAGTTTTAGCACAATTTTTAGGTTAGGGTTATAGCTGTTTTTCGCCATAGCCTTGTCAGTTTCGCACTTTTTTACTTTTGGACACCTCCGAATCTGTCTCAGTGAGACGCATCTTCTGGTATATAACACTACCACTATTGGTCCTTTGACTCACTGCTCGGATTTTTATTCGCGGAACGGTTTGAAAACGCTGCTTACAGATCGGCGCTTGGGGCGCAACCTTCATTTTTTTAGGTTAGTTAGGTTAGGTTAGGTTACGTTAGGTTAGGTTAGATAGGTTTTTTTTTTTTTTATCTCTTGTACCCCTGACATGGGAGATCAGGGCCTTTCTTATTCTTTTATTGTGTATTTTTCCAAGTGTTTATTTTTCTATAATTATTATGGTTTATATTACTTATCTATGCTCTATATTATCTATCTTCTATACTTATATGTGTTCTATGTATAACTTATTATATACACGTTATTCTACGTAGTTTTCTCCTATGATGCTTGTACTGTGCATTTATATTTACATTTTAATTGTTGAACTTGTACCATATACTTTTGTATATGTTACAGTTTTACTATTATTTGCCTTTTACTTATTTTTATTTACAACTTTATTTGCTACATACTTACTGTATTTTATAAACCTATTTCTAATTTTCTTATCTCTTATTATATGTGCTATAATTGTCTTTACTTATTTTCGTCTCAATTTCACTTTCTACCTCATTTTTTACTTTACTATATATAGGACACTCAGTGATAAGGTGGATTATATCCTCATTCCTCTCTTGATCACAGATACACGACGGCCTTCTTTACACTTAAACGATGCAAATATTCAGAGAACCCGCCATGTCATCACCTGTATTGCCATTGGGTCTAAGTTCAGTTTTCTTACAATTGAGTAAGCTTCACCAGCATCCGGAAAGAATATTTTAGTAGTCGTTGCCGTATCGCCCTCCCTATAGCGCGTCTTCCACTCGTTGATTGTTTCCTCGCGGATTTGGCTCTTAACGAAGGAAACTGGGCATTTGTCGTAGTTAGGCCGTCTTTAATTTTGAGTGCTGCCTCCTTTGCTAATTGGTCTGCTCTCTCGTTTCCTTCCATCCCAGCGTGAGCTTTTACCCAGTAAAGTGTAACAGATTTACCCTGTTTTTAATTTTCTTTATATTTTCTACAATATTTAGCGCTAATGGATGGAAGGAATCACCTTGGATTGTTGTCTGAAGAGCAGACTTGGAGTCGCAATATATATTGCAACTTTGTGCAGAGTCTTGAGCGCGAAGTTAGTAGCTTCAAGCAGAGCTAGAAGTTCCGCCTGGTAAACAGTGCAAAATGTCCCAATTTTAGTTTGCGGGTACTGATCTCAGAGGCCTCTTTCCAAATTTACAGAGCTGCGCCAACTTTCCCTTCTGATTTTACTTCCGTCAGTAAAAATTTTTATTCCCGTATTGTTCTGTCGGTTAATTTCTGCACTATCCCCCAAACAAAGAAATTCCAGCTCCACCTGATCCGCAGGATGTGATGTCTCCTCATACGGTACTCTTCTCTAGCTTCCTCTCGTCCCTACTACCTGCTGTGAAAACCTTTCTTTATTTCATAGCGAGGCTGCTTCCTGGATTCTTAGATCCAATGGAAGCAGTCCAGCCAGCAGCAGGGCTGAGTTCAGAGACACCGTTTTATAAGCTTTGATTATTTTCGCATTGCAAGCCGCGTTGCGTCGTATCGAGCAACTTTTTATTTTAATTTTATTTGTTGCGAATGCCCAAGCACCAGCCGCATACATAACTATCGGTTCTACCACTGCAATATATATAGTCCTAATTATCTCCGGGTTCAGCCCCCAGTGTATCTTAGCGGCCCTCGACAGCTGACTGTAATAGGCTTTAGCCTTACGGCATACATTAAGGACATGATTGTTAAATGTTAACCTGTCGTCAACTGTGAGGCTGGAGAATTTTATTTCTCTGGACCAATTTATATGCTCCCCATCCATGCTCAGAACTGGCGAATCATGTTTTAACTTATTTGTTATTAACATGGCCTTAGTTTTATGTGGCGCAAATGTGAGTTTATTTTTAATTCCCCAATTCCGAACATGGGCAAGTGCAGAGTTTGCTCTTTCTTCTACTTCTATTGCCGTATCCCCGGAGAAAATCCGGACTACGTCGTCCGCGAACGCTTGACAGTGCTCCCCTTTTTCTTGCAACTCCTTAAGAAGTGGATTCAGCAGTAAGTTCCAGAACGTTGACCCTACCGAGCCCTGCACACTCCCTTTTGTCGGTTTCCTAACCCATTCCGCACCTGCATACCTGACGCGCACTGTTCTATCCTTAAAATAGCTGTTCACCAGGCAGCTCTACTCCTCTATTGTCTGCTAGCCTCTATTGTAAACGGTGGATCACACAGTTCATCTTGTAATACGCCGTTTACATTTTCAGCTTCTTCTTATAAGTTGGTGTTGCTCACTATCTTCCTGAACTGTATCCCTGGGTAGAAAATCTCCGCCAAAAGCTTTGCTGATTCTTCTGTTTCCCAACATTGCCTTTCCACAATAAGGGGGTATATGTCTTCATTTACGGATGTCCTTCCTATCACTCTGTAAATTCCCTCCCACATTGTCTCCTGCCCTGCTTGTTACAAAACTCCTTCCAACTCGCTGTTTGAGCCTTTTTTGCTTCCAGTTGATATCTTTCTTTTGTTTTGATATACTGCTCGACGACCCACTCCCTACGGATTGGCGCCGCTGAAGATATACGGCGCTTCATTCTTGTAACTTCCTTCTTAAGATTTTTCAACTCCTCAGTCCACCAGGGCAATCCAATTCGTTTTTCTCCTTTACTTTCGGCATGTTTTCACACGCGTCTGTAATTGCATTTGTGTATTTTTCTATAATTTCTTCTAGTTCTGTTGTATTTTCTATTATTTCTATTTTGATTTTTGTTATATTTCTGGTTTATAGTTTAATCAATCGATGGATGTAATATTGGTAAATTGTATCGATGAGTAAATAATTTTTTATATGCCGTTAATTATGTACCTTCAGTAACAACATGATAATCATAAAAGGAAAGGGACATTCATATTTAAAAAGTGGATGAATATATTTTTATGTAAATATTTGTTCATGCATGTATACGGTAGCATGTAATATGTTGGCTAGATAAGACTTCCACAAATAAGCACCGGCAAAGGTGCGTCGAAACTATTGTAATGACTCGAACTCTGTCTAACCCAGCATTCCTAATATTTCGTAAAGATAATATAATTATGCTCATGTATCGAGAGCTACTGATCGAAAGCGGATTGTAGAAAAATCAATCATATGAAATAAATAAATAACTACCTTCACGCTATTCCCAATACAGGGGTAGACAGAGGTCTATTCTAGACAATTAAGTCCTGTCGACCCACTTTCCACCGAAGACATTTTTGGGATAACATCACCACGTTATCCCAAAAATGTGAACGTGAGCCCGCCGCCGTCTTTATGTCAAAGCCAACGATGTGAATCGTACATAGGTTTTGAAAACACATTGGTACGCGCCTGCCACCTGAGAATGCCACATGAGAAAAGCCTTTATCCTGTAGTCGAGCACGGTGCGGCACGGCGGCATTATGGTTGAAGTCAGAAAAGGTATTCAAGACATACGACGAGCTCAAGACGACTATACAAAAGGAGTTTCCTGACAATCAACAGTAAAGAAATGCATGAGCTGATGGCAAATAGAATGAAGCGTAAGGACGAAAGCTACTATCAGTATATGCTTGCGATGAGAGAATTGGGGAAAAGCGAGATTTCCTGATTATGTTGCTATCCAGTACATAGTGATGTAATCGACTGCGCTCAGGCGAAATTATTTTATATGGCGTAACGACGTACAATTTCATGCTCAAAGAGAAATTAGTAATTTAGAATTGAAGATGGTAAACGATGCGAAGAAAGAAGCGGAACCGAAACAGCTGGGGTAAAGAAAATGAAAATCCATTCGACGTTGTTACAACTGCGGCGAAAACAGTCATATCTCGACACATTGTCCAAATCGGTCTCAAGTGTTTTCGCTGTAATCAGTACGGCCATATTGGATCACGATGCACTTGCACACAGGCGGCGCGAGTAGCATTTGAACGCAGCGCTAGCGCTCCTCACAAGTCGGTAAACAGTCCGCGCCGAACGCAGCGCAAGATCGTGCCGTTGGCAGTAGTGGATCTCAGTCGGCAAAAACTGCGCTCAGCTAACTTCAGGGTGGGTGCGACAAGTGACAGCAGTTGTGACAGCCAGACGTCAAAAGGTGGAAACGAGGCTATGCAGGTGGAAAATAACGTAAACAAAACAAGAAATTCTCAACGAAGCTTGATGATTAGTGTCAAGATTAAGGAATTAACAGTGAACGCTTTAATTGAATCCGGCAGCGAGTTCTATTTCATGACGGACGAGCGTTTCATTATCGTTGAACAGAAAATACGAAGATAACTTATGTTTGACGGGGACCTGGACGTATGATGGTGAATCTAATAGGTTATGTTCTTGGACATTATAAACGATTTGAAAAACTATCAAACGTGTTATTTCATATAGCACATGTTATGTCTTTGATATGATTTTAGGCCCAGAATTACTACGAAAATAACCATTATTAAGATTTCATTATCATGAATGGGTACAGCGAAGTTTTCGGTTCGAAAGTGATGAATGGATGCCTGTTGTGTTGTTTTTCAGATCCCACTTTGGAAGTTGAGCATATTTCTGATTATTCCATAAGGGAAAAAGTTTTGAAGTGTATTGAAGGTTATAATCTAATCCAATTGAAAGATGCACCTTTGAGCTGAAGATTGTTCTAAAGATGTGCCTGTCGCCCAGAGACCAAGATGTTTGTCCTTGGCAGAGCAGAGAATAGTTGAAGAGCAGGTAAAGGAATGGATGGGATGGATGGTGCACAAGTAAGATTTTCAGAATATTCAAGTCCTTTGGTATTAGTGAGAAAAAAGATGGTCTAGTTAGGGTTTGTGGGATTTCATAGAC
>JAGSMR010000638.1:0-15988 GCA_029286605.1 Sericinus montela | reverse complement strand
TGCTAAACAAAAAAACAAAAAATTTTAAAGATCGAGCGTTTCATTATCGTTGAACAGAAAAATAATACGAAGATAACTTATGTTTGACGGGGACCTGGACGTATGATGGTGAATCTAATAGGTTATGTTCTTGGACATTATAAACGATTTGAAAAACTATCAAATGTGTTATTTCATATAGCACATGTTATGTCTTTGATATGATTTTAGCCCAATTACTACGAAAATAACCATTATTAAGATTTCATTATCATGAATGGGTACAGCGAAGTTTTCGGTTCGAAAGTGATGAATGGATGCCTAAGTTGTGTTGTTTTTCAGATCCCACTTTGGAAGTTGAGTATATTTCTGATTAGTCTACAGGAAAGTTTTGAAGTGTATTGAAGGTTATAATCTAATCCAATTGAAAGATGCACCTTTTGAGTTGAAGATTGTTCTAAAGATGTGCCTGTCGCCCAGAGACCAAGAGATGTTTGTCCTTGCAGAGCAGAGAATAGTTGAAGAGCAGTAAAGGAATGGATGGGATGGATGGTGCACAAGTAAGATTTTCAGAATATTCAAGTCCTTGGTATTAGTGAGAAAAAAGATGGTCTAGTTAGGGTTTGTGGGATTTCATAGACTGCTAAACAAAAAATTTTAAAGATGAATTTCATTACATTATTAAATTTGGACGATGTAGAAAAAATTTGGGCAATGTAGAAGTGTAAGGCAACCTGACAAAGGCAACCTTTGGCGTAACAGACAGCGCAATATTGCTGCGATTCGTCAGTTTTCCGTTCCGCCAGTGTCCGAATTATTGATTATTAAGAAAATGTCCTGCATAAGTATTAGGGCGCATAATATGTATATTACATATACGTATTTAAAATTTAAAAAAATAATATCTTTAGTAATACCGCTTTTAATAGTGGTAATGGCAAAAAACAATCCCACTAATATTAAACTACTGATTGATGGTTGAAAAGATTAAAATGTTCTCATTATTTGTATACAGATCATCTCAAAGCGAGAGAGAGAGATAAAAACTCATTAGTAGAGACCTACCTCCGGGAATCGAACTCAGGATCTCTTGACTCAATGAATCCCGATCACCCAAAACCACTTGGTTATAGTAACATTATTTTATATTGTAATTATATAAATTTAACGTTTTCGTACTTTCCATTTGGGCCTTACTAATATGACAGTAACAAACTAAAGAGTTCCTCAACGGGCTTATAGAAAGGGTGTTTCATTAAAGGGCTATTTTCCTCTGCTTGATATAGAATTTAAGAAATGATGACTTCCATAAGAACCAGATAAACTAAAACATGGCCGACCTATAGTTCCCGGAAACTGTGACAACCGTTGAGGGAAGAAAGGATGACCACTTATAAGATATTAGCGAACCTATAAATTTTGCTGGGAGTCAATGGATGGCATAGGACCATTCTATGTGTAGAATCTTTTGCGGGGAGGCCTAGGTTAATTAAGGTCGACAGTTTCTTCTAGGACAAAATTTTGTGCAATCCCCGATAAGGCGTAGGCAATTACGAAACCGTTTCCTCACACCAATGTCGCCCGCCGTGTGGTATAGAATAGAATAGAATAACTTTGTTGCGAATAAACAACAGCGTTTTTACAAAAAAAAACAGTTCAACTTACTTAAACACTATATATTACACGAAATTTATTTCATAAATAAAAAATAAAAATTTTAATTTTGACAAGCCATGCATTTTATCTGCAGCATATGCAAGGCCTCACTCAACGGCATTGGCTGCAAATACAGCACTGACTTATTCGAGTGAGTCTTGGAGTGTACTTCGGACACTAATTTCAGCATGAAGTACACGTTATACGTACACGTTAACCAATAAATATTCACACTTCTTTTAAAAAGCACTCTTGGAATAAATTTCAATTAAAAAAAATAATCTTATATAAGTACATAGGTTTTTTTCTACTTGCTATAATCATTATTACTATACTACACAGTTTAATCACATGAAATAAAATATCAGATCTATCCTCTGTTGGCAAATACTTCCTTCATGAAACTAATACAGCGTCTATAAAATATATTTTATGACTTGATAATAATAAAAAATAAAAGAACACAAAGAATGGATAAATTAGTAAACGGTATGAGCAAATTAATTGTCGCCAAAAATTTTATTACGTCACGGCCTCATTTCTAATAAGACAAGCTGCAGAGCCGGTTTCTCCTGGCCTATATACGTCACCGTTATGAGTCCATACAGATTGCCCAACCTTTTGTTTTCCTTAATCTCGCGCTTTATGAGTAAAACATGGTTTGCATGCGGTAAAGGCGTTCATTTATAAAAACCGCCGAGGAGACGGAAATCAAACCTATTCCAGACGTATCGACATGGGAAAGGAAGTAAATTAACATTAATTAACGAAATAGCTATGAACACTGAAAAAATTAGACAAAACAATATCTCTTTTAGGCTTATGTTAAAAATAGAAATTGGACACATGGCCATAAATGGTTTTAGTTACATTTGGATTGAATAATAAGTATGAACTTGTAATTATATCAAGGTTTCTTTAACATTAATTAACCTAACAATAGCACAGTAGAAAACATACATTGATAGGTTGAAAATCACATACATTGCACTGACAGTCTCATGCGTAAGTAGCAAAATCACTTAAAGTTATAATAAGAAACAACGAATACACAAATACCCAGTCCTGAGACATGTAGAAAAGTATTTACTCTTTTAACATTTTCCTTTTAGTCTATATGCCCCATGAATAATTTCATCATAGATGCCCCAAGGAATAATACCCGTCCCAAGTACAAATGCTAGGTTAGGTTATGTTAGGTTAGGTTGCGAGGTGTTCCGGCAGTGCGATCGCCAACTGCTCGCCGCGGCGATTACGCACGAGAGGCTCATGTCCAGCAGTGAAGACTACTGCAGCTGTTGCGTGTACGTTATAAGTGTAATGTACAAGCCCAGGCAATATAGTTTTGTCGGTGCAGCATCTGGCAAGTGTTTAGTTGTGCAATGTTTTCTCGACCAAATGCCGCCCCCTGCGGCTCTTCTCGCGTGGTTTTGTAGTTAACGCGAAACCCAATTATTGTTTCTAAAACAATGCTAGCCTTAGTTACACTCATAACATCAGCTACTGCCAGTGAAAGTTCCGTCAAAATCGGTCCAGACGTTTCAGGTGTCTGTCCGTTTGTTCCGGCTAATCTCTTGAGACGGCTAGATCCGATTCAACGTGACTTACACTTGGCAGAAAGCTGATTTTTTTGTGGCGTAACGTGGGACCGTAATACTTTTATTTAAGAAACATATTCACATATATTCTCTAACAGAGGTAGATGAAGTTCAGACGATTAAATCCTTCCGACCACCTTTCACCGAAGATTTTGGGACAACGTGACAGGTAGCGACGAGCTTATCGTTGTTTTTGCGTGATTGTTAAAGAATAAAACAAAGCCAAACACGTTTCCATTTATTATAAAAATATAACACAATACAACAAATTATTAGTAAATTTTAGTTCGAAAGGACATAGTTTTAATTAGTTTTTGTTTAATTAGAGTTCGTGACTAGATCCAGGGCTCTAATTGACCCAGGACGTTGAGGACGTGGGGGTCCGTGCAGTAGCAGCAGCTCGATACCATATAGAGGAACGTGCACCATCTTAACGTTTTAAATGTTTATATATCATTTAGAATATTAATTATGTTTTGGTTAGGAACTAGATAACAGCTACGCAACAAAGTGCCTGATATATCCTGTTATTCACAATCATTCACATCTTTGCGAGTATATTATCTTAACCGGTGTTAGAGCCAGCCCAAACAAAACGAGCTTTTAACCCCGTAAGTGATACTGATGGTCACAGAACGGCTCACTGATTTCAGTGATACTATTCATTGTGTTATAGTGCTACGAACGTTATTAGTTTGAGACATAAAAACAGCCTATGAATGTCCATTTCTTATTCATTCAGGCGGATTGTCGATCGTTTTGTCACCAGTTTCCCCATATTTTAATCTGGTATTTTTCGGGAGATAGGTAGGGTAGGTAGGCTCTCCTCCGTCGCCTCTCGAGACACTCACGACAGAGAGGATTCGGTGCACATGTAAATCATCAACCCTCAGCTTGAAGGCGGTCGCTAGCAACCAAAGCTACGCCGGGGTCAGTTTGTGACCCGCCTCCTCCACACTGGGTGCAGCTGCGCCTGTCCTGGGAGTGGGCGCTGCCCCTCCCGCCGCGCACCAGCCCCCCGGAACTGCGACAGTCGTCCGCGCACCGACGTACATAGAGTATTTAGGTGCCCTTCGCCAACCAAGAAAGATGACATTCGATTGCGCTTTGAACCTGCGCATACGTGTGCCTGGCTGTCTGCCTGAGTAGTCAAACACTTTGCCGGGCCGAAAGTTATATTCAGTACGACCGGGCGTGTTTCACGATTCTTTTGTTATCGCAATAGTTATTATTCGTTTGTTCGCGCTGTCGCCTGGTCGGGCGACCGTTAGTAATGGGTTCGCCCCGCGGGTCCCTCTTCGTTCGCCGGCCGCGTCCGGTCGTTATTTAGCCGTTGTAAAGTCGCGCGTATTGCGAAATATTTCATTGTATTGTGCAACGGTTTTGAGGCTTACAGGTGTGCGTCGGAGTGCACGTCATGTCGATATAAGTAATGTAAGAAGTCTTTACGATTTTATTTCGTCGTCCTTAATAATTTACACTTCACATTGGGAGAGTGTTTTGCATTTTAGTTACTTCACCCCTGCCGTAAGGCGGGGAGACTAGAGATTGACCTGCCCGAGTCGGACCCGCGGCAGCAGCGCAGAGAGTTCTCCGCTTTGGCGGAGATCCACCCAGGGTCAACCCAGAAAGCCTGGGTGTTAGATTTGCTGCCTTGGCGGCGGAAAGCAGCGCCTCATCCAGCCCCCAGCAACACCGGTGGTGTACCGCACCAGCAGCCCCGCTCTGGAAGGGGCTCTGGACGCCGGCGTCGGCGTCGGTGAGGGTAAGCGTTGCCTGCCTGGTGGCGCGCCATAGGGGTCGTGGAGGTGGAGGTTCACCTCACGGCTGCGTGCTGCCGCGTCACCGCGCGTTGCGTCCCGCGCACCGCGGGTTGCATCCTGCGACTCTTCGCGCGCCTCCCGCGCGAACCAGCGCAGATTGTGTTCAGAGCCGCAAAGTCCTGGCACCCAGTGCCCCACCTTCTGCAGCCCTTCCGTTGCGTCGGTTCACTGACCTGAGACCGCCTCGAGCGACCCCCAGGCCGCCATGGACACCGACCCGGGTACAGAGGTCGGCATCGACTGGACGACGGCTTCTCCGTCGTAGGGCCGAAAGAAAAGGAAAGCGCCAGCAAAGTCTGACGCGGAGGAGGCTAGCTCCCCGCGTAAGATATAGTGGCGGCGCCCAAGAAGGGTCTGAAGAAAGGAAAGGCAAGTCCACGCCCAATCCTCACCCACGCCTATGGACACTGCTGCGCCCTCTGCCGCAGCACCCAAGGCCTCTCTGAAACCCCCGCCGCCGGTAGGGATCCAGGATTTAAAGCCTGGAACCAAATATCGGCGGCCATAACCGGAAAAGAAAAATTCAGTGTCGTTGCCAAGCCCATCGCCACAGGGGATGGCGGTAACGGTACAGTCCCCGGCCGACCATCGTGCCCCGATTCAGGTGGTTAAGTGATCGAAGATTAACTACTGACACGTACGCGCTGGAGGAGGAGAAAGTCCTCCGCGCAGTCATTAGGTATACCCAAAGAGGTAGACACCCAACAGTTCATGATGCACCTTGTTACAAGGTTCAAGTTGGTGCAGGCGGTGCAATAGGATGCGCAACATGCGCACCTGAGCCCCCAATCTGGTGCTGGTCCATCTTTGACTGCACCAACGAGGCGCAGCTGATCTTCACGATCAAGTCTGCCGCCCATGTGCACGGCATACGTGGAGGCCCTGAGGAAGCGCACTTCCTCGGGTCAGCCACCAGTGCCAACTATACGGGCATTCCGTAAGGAACTGCCACCACGCCCCAGGTGCGTCAAGTGCCCAGAGACCACGCCACAGTGGACTGTCCCAGGCCCAAGCCTACGGACACCTCTGGCGTCCTTGGTGGAGGCGAAGGTCACCCTGCGAATTATCGCGGATGTCCCAACGCGCCGCACGGCAAGACGCAGAGGGGAAAGAGGAACAAAGGGCGCACCCACTAGCTCCCGCCCACCTCCTCTCCCCGCGAAAAGCGCTAAAGGCTAGGAATGCCTGGTCCCGGCTCCGCCCCAAAACCAACGCGCAGGAAACCCCACCGATGGTGGGCCCAGCAAACCTCCCCTGTGCCTACCCTGTCGCTGCTCCGCAGGCCCTGCAAGGGCGTCCGGCGCGCGGGGCGCAAGCAGACCAGCGCCGGCGACGACGTTTCGCGCGGCTCGAGAGATCGCAGATCTCTTCGATATCAGCGAAATCGAGACAACGGTCTCAGAATTAGAGGCGACAGATTCGGCGTCTGACTTTTTCAGAATAGTCGCCAAACATAAGGCGCTATTCGAAACTTATAATAAGTCAAGGCCCTCACGCAATAGAACAATTGAACATTGTATCCAATGTCCAGTTGTTTTGTTCGTAAGTCAATTCCCTGAGGCAAACCTCCCAAGTTCCTTCTTTTTTCTTCATGTTGTACTAATCCAAATGGATAACACACCATGTAAAGTTAAACCTAGGTTTCATTGTCGGCTACCCAATGCAAACGGCCTTTGAAATAATTGGACGAAGTGAGAATTTCACCGTCCACCAATTAGACATCCTCCTTATACAGGAGACGCGGGACTCACTAGTAGAATGCGCGATCCAAAATAAAGTAAATTACCGATTAGTGCGTAACGACCGACCCACCCATGGAGGCGGTACGCTTATCTACTATAGGCATCATTGCACCGTGTGGCGATTGATGTACCCACCTTAGTTAACATCGAAGCTTCGGCTTGTAGAATCGCTCTGACAGGCCATCAGCCTATCACAGTGATATATCTGCTTATCTACGACCGCATTTAAGACTATTTGAGAGCGACATCGAGGCACCGTTAAAATAAGCGACCCGGTGATAATTGCGGGCGACCCTAAACTCCAAGCACTCTGCTTGAATAGCTCTGTCATTAACATGAATGGACGCGCTACTTAAGATAAACCTAAGTAGTTAACCAATGTTCGATATCATCGCCCCCTAGAACCTACTAGGATAGACCTGAATCGAAACAATACCGGACATATTAGATATTGCAATTTAAAGAACGTGTAACCCTTAACGTTGCGATCTATAGAAGTGCAACACGAGTTAAACTCTGATCATCGTCCGGTAACCATGGTGTTGGACAGCCCCGGGCGGAGGTCCCTCTGACCAAAAACCCCTGACGGACTGGCGTAAGCTCGAGATTTATCTAGAGAATACGAACACCCCAGAGTTAGATAAGATCCAGATATCTCTCAAAGGAATGGCCTTTGCTGCTGTAAACCACCTCACCTTCTCATTTAAAGTTACCGCCGTCGAAGCATCCCCAGGCAGGTCAAGGTGGCGAACGACCGCCGCTGCGAGCTGCCGGAGGATATTAGACGGCTGCTGAGAGAAAAAAATGCTACATGAGAGCATACGATCGATACAGGTCTGACGACAATCGAGTCAGGATGCGCCGCCTCCAGAGAGAGGTCAAGGAGCGCCATTGAACTCAGAGTGATAGATGGGACAAACTGATGAAGGATATCCGCCATCACACAGTGCCTATTGGCAACCGGCGAGGCTCTGAAGTCAGGAAACCGTCTCGACGATGCTGCCCTGATCAGTTCGACGGTCTCTGCACCGTAGCTTTTGAGGATAGAAGCGTCGATTGCTTAGCCGACAGCCCAGAGCTTCAATGCTCTCCCAGCTCCCAGCCAACAGGATCCGGTCCACCTTCAGAAGGACGCTGGAAGTAGCCTGTAGAGCCACCCCGCCGCCGACGGTGATCCGCTGCCACCTACCGACACGTTGGAGGAGGTTCGAGATATAGTCCGGAACCAAGACCAAAAAGCTCCAGGAGCTGATGGTATCCTCCAACAAGCTCCTCAAGGCCCTCCCCCAAACGCCCTTCTCTTGCTCTTAGTAGTAATTTTCAACGCCCTCCTTTCCAGTGGTAGCTCCTTCCCGGACGCCTGGAAGGAGGCTCACGTTATTGGCATCCACAAATCTGGAAAGCCTAAAAACCAGGCTCGAGTTACCGCCCATAAGCCTCGCTCCTCTTGGGAAAGTCTATGAACGTCATCATCGCTAGACTGAATGACCGCGTCAAACTCTTTAACCTAATTCCTGACGAGCAGTTTGGTTTTCGAGCCAAACACCTAGCACTCATAAGTGCACCTCCTCACGGAGCACATACTGAGAGCTCAACCGACCCAAAGCCATCTCAATGGTGGGGCCCTATTCTTCGATGTCATGAAGGCATTTGACATGTCTGCTAATAACGGCTTAATTATAGCTGTATGCTCGTGGCAGCTGACAGACTTGTACACACTCACACAAGACTACTTGTCAAATCGCACCTTCCGCTTCAAAGTGGAGGGGGTCCTGTCCGACAGCAGACCCATAAGGGTTGGTGTTCCGCAGGGTTCGGTTCCCCTCTCTCGACCTCATACTCACTATACACCAAAGGATATCCCAAAGACGGCTGGAGTGGAGTTGGTATTCGCCGACGACACCACGCTCTTCACCACTGATACGAATGAATGCAGGATCTACATCCGTCTCGAACGCGATCAGAGTATAAGCCACCGGTTTAGGACCCGGAGAATTGATGAACCCCGAAAAGCTGTGGCCATACTCTTCCAGGGAAGAGTTCTCCTGAAACCTTCGCGTAAAGCGCATATACGTCCAATCCAAATTCCAAAACCTAATATCATCAATGTTCGATAAACCCATCCCGTGGGTTAAGAAGCAGGAATAATTAGGGTCGTTCTAGACCGTAGGTTATCCTTCGAACAACACATTAAACATGTCAGAGACAAAGCGGTTTTCGTTTCCTTGGTCGACTTACAGTCTCACAAGCTATCGTAGCAAAATGTCGCTAAGACATAATTGTTACTATATAGGACTTTAGGTTCGGCTGATAATGTCCTATGCGTGTGTCGCGTTCGCGCACGCACCTAGGTCATATCTGAGAACACCCAAGTCATCATCCAAAACAAAGTTCATGAGGCGTGCTTTCAAACGCACCCCTCATCATTACGAGGAGCGTAGACTTCATAGAGATCTCGAGATCCTAATGGTGGCGGCTCTTTTTTAAAGAAATATCGTCGATATTTCGAAAATTAAGGATCACCCAACTGTTAGTGGCGGGTCTTAGAAAACCACACCCTTCCCCAATTATCACCCGATTTGGGATAGACGACCAGCATCGTCTTTGATTGGCTGATGACGACGTCATCAATTAAATCAAATAAAGATTCGGGGCCGCGTCCCCTGTAATCTCAACAACACGTAGAACGCAGGTACAATTCAATAACAGCTCAGTCAGACTATAATCCCGATGTTTCACGGTTCACACGAGAATGTCTCGGTAACCGTCCGAAAATACGACCCACTTAACACGAGTGGCCCCTGGGCCTCTCACCTCCCCCTCCCCCGTATGTCGAAGGTCTTCGCTTCGTTACAGGGTTCGAGTGTCACGACGTTGTCTCTTGTCTTCTTTTTACCTGCGGGCCTCGTTCCTCGCAGGTCTCCCCCAGATGACGCCAGCAAAGGCCCTCCTGGGCCAACAGTATCCTGTGATGGTTTTTAGTCATGTTTCTCCTTCTGAGATCCGAGTCCGACACTGTTTGTTTCCTGGTGGCCTCCTGTCAGGAAATTGTGCTAAAAGCATTTTCCTCCTCGGTTATCAAAAAAAAAAAAACCAATCCAAGAAAAAGTCAAGATAGCCAATCTTTAATCTTGAAACTACTGAAGTTGTTATAAGTTTAAACTTAGAAACTCTAACCTGCCCTCATTGTACATATATTATAAGTAGCTACTATCTCTGTTTTATAATGTTAATGTTGAAAGACACGAAACGCATAATAAGTATGAGATTGCGATATCTATATGTACACTGCGCATGTGATAATGTTAGTAAAATGAGTAATTTTATGTATATACAGGTCATATTCAATAACAAATACTAAAAAGTATAAAACATCAAAATCTCAATAATATATTTAAACAGAAACATATCTAAAGATGGTTGACCATCGATAAATGTTGTCATTCAATAAATGACCTTTCATCTAACAAAGTGTAATTGCAATATCTCATGACATGTACTTCTTATCATGATCATCGTCATCATAACAGTTCATCAGAAGTTCACTGCTGGAACATACGCTCTCTCCTATGATCGCTACATAGAAAGGTCCTGTGTCATTTGCACTCTGTCGACTTCCCTGCAATGTTCTGCAGGTCGTCGCAGCATCTGCGGAGATATTCTAATACAGACAGTTGTATAATCATTGACTAAGAAAGATATTAATTAATAATAATACAAAATTAATAAGTAAAGAATCTATTAATTAATTTAAAGAATTTTATTACATCTATAATATATTTAATATAATATACTTATAGAAATATGTATATATATCAACAAAAATCAATTTGCTATATACTCTTCAAGGTGTGTAAATATTTTTAAGAACTTCAAATGTGAATTTTATATTATTTTCTCCAATGTATGTACATATACAAGTAAATAAATAAGGGTAGGTTAGGTTAGGTTAGGTTTTTTTTTTTTTTTTTTCAGCCCCTGACGTATAATCAGAGACTTTCTTCATCTTATATTATTATATTTTATGTCCTAATATGTCGTCGCATTCTCTCTCTGTATACCGGAGATATACACACAAGGAAGCTCTCGAGTGGCTTTGCCACAATGGATAGTATGTAATATTGTCAAATCTTGCTGTAACCTATTAATGTAAATATTTCTTCATCTTTATTATTGCATTATTTTATCATTACATTTAAGTCACGATACGAGTGGTTGGGTGGTCGGAATTCCTCGAGTCGAGAGTCCTGAGTTCGATCCCCAGGTGTCAGGCTCTGTACCAATGGGTTTTTAAAACTTATGTACGAACAGCATCGTTGGCTTGGACATAAAGGCGGCGACGGGCTCACCACCTGTCACGTTGTCCTGAAAATATCTTCGGTGGAAGGTGGGACATAATTGTTCAGATCTGACCTCTGTCTACCCCTGTATTGGGAATTGCGTGGAAGATATATATTTCTTTTTTTATCATTACATATGATTTGTTATTTCACGACTTCATACCTATATATTCAACATTCAATTCGGGCTTTATTTCTTTTCAACTGTTGTTTTTACGATCCCTCACAATATTCAATAAATATTTTCCTACTTTTCTATTTCCAAACAATATACCTAAATTTTCGACTACTACATTAATTTCTGTTTGAATTTCCACTTTGCCTCTTCCAAATCTTGGGTATTCTGCTGGGGTATATGGTGGATCGTTCTGAACTCCTGGTCAGCCACACAAGATGGCTCTCCTTACATCGAAAACACATAAGTATTCGGAAATCCTCCATGTCCTGTCAATGTCTGACTGTTATTGAGATAGATCCACTTCTCTCACAATTTTATAGGTTTTCTATATTTCCACAAATACTTTAGTAAGTCTGCCAGTTTCTCCTTCATGTACTTCCTGTTGTTCCAGTTTGTGGTATCTCCTGATTAGTTTTTTGACGAAGTAGATGGACAGCTACGTGGTCTCCTGTCTGCATTTCTTCCGCAGAGCAGCGTACTTCGCGGTAAGTTCGTCAGCGCGCTCGTTTCGCCAAACCTGCACATGGGCTCCTTTAACCAAAAAGTTGGATGCTTTTGTTGGTTTACAATGTTTTGTATATTTTTGCGGGTCTTGACTGCGAGAGGGTGTTGGGAGTCTTGAGCTATAATTGACCTCGGGAGAGCAGATCCGAGTCACTGTAAATCTCGAGAGTGGTTTTGGTGTCGAGAACCTGCTCTGTTGCCCCATGTATGGCCAGGTAGTTCTGCCTCCAGGATGCAGTAGTCTGACAGTTGCTTCAGAGTTTTGATCTCGGCTCTGTATTCCAAATGGAAAGTGCTGTCTGACCTTACCCCTCTATCTTGCTCCCGTCGGTAAAGATTCGTAGACTCTTGGTGTTGTTTTGCCTTATTTCGTCCTCATCTACCAGACATGCAAACTTTAGGTCCATATGTTGCTGGATGGGGGCAATTGGTTACTCGCTTTTGTTCAGATCTTGTCCCCAGCACTGATCGGAGATTGCCCTTGCTGCGGTAAAAGAGAAGCTGCTTGAACTCTAAGTCTAGAGAAGAACCTGCGTTAAAGCTGAGTGAAGCGAGACAGTCTCTTGTACGCTTTTATTATTTTTGGCAAACCCTCCTGCACCATATCCAGGTGTTTTCGGACCCCAACTTACGAGTCGTTGGCGCTCACACGCTTGCTGCGTACAGTATCACCGGTTTCACCACTGCTGTGTACACAGTCTCGATAACTTGGTGGTTGAAGGTCTAACGATTCGAACAGCTTCCTCGACAGCTGTGCGTATAGAGTTGTTGTTTTCTTTACACACATTCTTCTTCACATGTGTGTGTTGAATGTGAGTTTCCCGTCAATGGTGACACCGGAGCACCTTGATCTCCTCCGACATGCCATTAATGCCTATCCCGCCCATGTTTAGTTGTGGAGAATCGTATTTCAGCTTGTTTGTTGTGGAACCATTGCTCCTATCTTCTGAGGCGCGAATTTAAGTTTGCTACGGATTCCCCACTCCGAACACATGTGTTTCGAGAGCTGTGTTGGTATCGTCTCGATTTCCAGAGCTGTGTCACCTGTAAATAATAGGACTATGTCATCAGCAATGCTTGACACGCCGGTCTCCGGTCGTCTAGCTCTTAAGCAGAGGATCCCGAAGAAATTCCACAGTACAGGGACCCAATGAACCCGTACACATCCCTTTGATGTCATTTGAGTGATTCTGCACCTGCATACCTTACCCTTACTTTTTCTGTCCTGAGATAGCTGTCCATCAGTCGTCTGATATTTATTATTGGACATCTTCCTCAGCCAATCGGTATCTTATATGGTTGGCCACCACATCAAAGGCTCCCTCTATGTCAAGTGAAATCATAATACTATTTTTTGTTATTTACCTGTGCGTATGTATTCATCATGTCATAGAAGGAGTCCCTTGCGTTCTCTGTGGCGTGAAGCCGTATTATGAGTACTGCTTGAAGGCTGGATGTACCATCTTATCCTTCTGATGACCATCTTCTCCAGGACTCTTCCCATAACAGGTAATAGGCTCAAGGGTCTGTGTATGATTTAGTGCGTGTATAGTCCCTTCTTTCCAGGCTTCGTGGGCTACGACCACGTCTCCTTCCATATGGTGGGAAAACATTCCTTGTTCCAAGCATTTATTTAAAAGGCTCAAAATATACCCGTTTTTGCAAGATAGCTTTCTGTATATATCAGTTGTGAAACTGTCCCCACTGGGTGCTTTGCGTTGAAGCTGTTGATAAGGTACCGAAGTTTGCAATGGGGGATCGCAAGAGTATCTTCCGACCCTGTATTTACTTGTTTACAAAGTCTCTTGTACGCTGGTGTTCTGCGTCATCAGCTCAACACACGTCTACTGGTAGAACGTCCCGGCCAATAACCTTGTTGATTCCACGTTTCCTAAGACCATCCCTTTCTGGTCAAGTGGGAATGTCTTCGTGTCGTTTTGCAGTTCTACCGATGACGCGGTATATGCCATCCCATAACCCTTCCCTGTCCTGTTCAGAAACAGAAATCCTTCCAACTCTTTATTTGAGCCTTTTTGCTTGACATTCATAAGTTGCTGCTTCCAGGTACCTTCGACAACAGCCCATGTACCGAGGCCGTACACCCAATGCGGCGGCTTCTTGGTGATGGTGTCCTTCTTTAGCTTAAGGAGTTCGTCGTTCCACCACGGTAAGGTAAGTATGCTTAGATTTCTTTTAGGTATCGATTTTTCATGGCGTGTTTCCTAATGGCTTCCAAATATTTTTTAAAATGTAGATCTAAATTATCACTGTTTTTACGAAATATTACTTTCGTTCATGTTTATTTTGACAATAGTTTAGACAGTTTCACATGAAACTGACGGTTAGGTTAGGTTAGGTTGTGTCAGGTTAGTCTCGTGTGGAGTTGCCAGTCCCATCGGGCGCGTCCCAGGCGGCGGATAGGGGAAATGCCACATCACGGTTGTGTGTGGTACCGGGAAACTGGCGCGACCAAACTGGTTGGTTCAGGGCGTACTTCAGTTTCATTCTGGAACTGAGAAACGGCTTAGGGCAAGATGCTCTGTGTTATGGGCCTGCGGCCCGGTTACTCCCAGTATCCCCTTTTATGAGAGGGACAGGGATGTGACAGTGCGGTGTTGTGGTGTTAACGTAGTCGTTTTTTCGACCGGGCGTCGGGACCACCTGTAATCCTATGGGGACTGGGGGTTCCTGGGAGGGAGGGTTATACAAAGGGAGCCGCGAGGAAGAAACCTCTTTAAAGATAACCTCAATCTCGGCAAGGTCTAGCGTGCCGATGGGATGAATGGTTGGGGAAACCCAGTCACCAGCGCTTTGGGGGGGAAGGGGATTTTTCAGGACCAAACCCTGCAAAAGGAAAAAAGGAACAAAAATGAACGCAGTACCTAAAAACATAACTACCCAGGGTGGCGAATCCACCCCGGGCCTAGCTCGGCTGCCCTATCGTATCTGGGCGGGCAAGGCACTGCATCCAAGAGACACTAACACGAAAAACGTGTGTTCCTGAACATCTGGGGCAAAAATAAAAGGAAGAAGTGATGCTGGAGAAGGTCGATCACAACACGTGACTGTCGGCGGTTTATCGAGTACTCGTTAGTCTGGCAGGTGAGAGGATGGAGGGGTATCCGACGTATCCATTGCGTCGCTAACATCTGCCACTTCATCAAAGCTATGGAAGAAAAAGGAGAGGGACCAGTGAGGCCAGGCTGCTACAAAATTACGGCGATTTCTGCCACGGCCTCTGATGAGAAAACAAGAACTGAGGAGGAAATATTTGGTCCTCGAGGACGCCAACAAATACCAATCTAAGCAAAATCTCTTTCCTGATCCCAAGAACTGGCCAGGTAAATCCATGTTCTCATGCCTTCTCCGAACTGACGAGGTTACTGTTGTACAACTACAGGCCATAGAGTCAGTGGCCGATCGGTCTAAGACCTAAAAGGTGACTTTGTTCGCGAATACATCACAAAAGGACACATGCCGGGCGACTCATGAATTTGCAAGGAGATCTGGTGATGACCTTGTGAAAGAGACTGGAAAGAAATGAAGTTCTTCGTTCAGGAGCTCCAGTCTAAACATTAATTAGAATGGAGCAGCTTACTGAGGAAATCAGTAACCTCCGAAGAAGTCCCAGGTACCAGCCGGTCCAAATCGGCACAAGAGCCACCTGGCTGTCGCCATCAGCTGCGCATACAACCTGAGGCAAGAAGAGGAACTGAGGAGCAAATTGGTGCCTTGATCGAGAATAAGCTGGCGTCTTCGGAGGGCAAGGTTATTCCCTGACAAGGTACTTCGTCCACCACTGGGGAAATCAAGAGCAGACTTGAACACAAAAGGGTTACCACCCTCGGCTGCTCCAGCAAAAAAGAAAAATTGCGAAGGAATAAACCCTTCCTATCCACCAGTGGCGGACCCACCTCCATGCCGGCGCCAGCGTCGATGCATACATCTGCACGTCCAGGGAGTTTGTGGCTGACGGCCAAAGCCCTCAAACTCAAAAAAGTTGCGGCATGGCTGAAAGTCACCGGAAGAGGTTTCGTCTGACCCGGAAGAAGAAGTTGAACCGGTTCCTGGGAACAACGACACAAATCTGCGATGTGTCTATGCCCAGACCAGTCACCCCAAGCGCAGGCAAATGTACTGGTGGTCGGCAGAAATTGCTCGCCTTCGT
>JAGSMR010000637.1:0-16990 GCA_029286605.1 Sericinus montela | reverse complement strand
GTCCTCGAGGACGCCAACAAATACCAATCTAAGCAAAATCTCTTTCCTGATCCCAAGAACTGGCCAGGTAAATCCATGTTCTCATGCCTTCTCCGAACTGACGAGGTTACTGTTGTACAACTACAGGCCATAGAGTCAGTGGCCGATCGGTCTAAGACCTAAAAGGTGACTTTGTTCGCGAATACATCACAAAAGGACACATGCCGGGCGACTCATGAATTTGCAAGGAGATCTGGTGATGACCTTGTGAAAGAGACTGGAAAGAAATGAAGTTCTTCGTTCAGGAGCTCCAGTCTAAACATTAATTAGAATGGAGCAGCTTACTGAGGAAATCAGTAACCTCCGAAGAAGTCCCAGGTACCAGCCGGTCCAAATCGGCACAAGAGCCACCTGGCTGTCGCCATCAGCTGCGCATACAACCTGAGGCAAGAAGAGGAACTGAGGAGCAAATTGGTGCCTTGATCGAGAATAAGCTGGCGTCTTCGGAGGGCAAGGTTATTCCCTGACAAGGTACTTCGTCCACCACTGGGGAAATCAAGAGCAGACTTGAACACAAAAGGGTTACCACCCTCGGCTGCTCCAGCAAAAAAGAAAAATTGCGAAGGAATAAACCCTTCCTATCCACCAGTGGCGGACCCACCTCCATGCCGGCGCCAGCGTCGATGCATACATCTGCACGTCCAGGGAGTTTGTGGCTGACGGCCAAAGCCCTCAAACTCAAAAAAGTTGCGGCATGGCTGAAAGTCACCGGAAGAGGTTTCGTCTGACCCGGAAGAAGAAGTTGAACCGGTTCCTGGGAACAACGACACAAATCTGCGATGTGTCTATGCCCAGACCAGTCACCCCAAGCGCAGGCAAATGTACTGGTGGTCGGCAGAAATTGCTCGCCTTCGTGCAACATGTCTAACGTGATGCCAGTGGCCACATATGGATCTGAGACATGATCCTTCACTGCGGGCCGTAGAACTAAGGTAACCGACATAGCCACAAGGATCAGCGCGCTGAAGTGGCAATGGTCCGGCCACAAAGCTCGTAGACCTGACAATCGTTGTGGAAGAAAGGTTCTCGAGTGGCAGCCTAGTGCAGGCAATCGCAGTGCAGGACTATCTCTCACAAGATGCTGCGACGACTGTCAAATATATTGACATTTTGATTTTTTATACTGTTTAGTATTTTGTTATTGAATATGACAGGACCTACGCAAATTAGACTCATTTTTACTAACATTGCGTCTGCATATCAGTGTACGTGTAGGTATCGCGATCTCATACTTATTATGCGTTTTCGTGTGTCTATCAACATTAACATTATTTAAACAGAGATAAGTAGCTACTTATAATACGAACAGTGACGGCAGAGTTAGAAGTTTATAGAATTTAAAATTATAACAACTTCAAGTAATTTTAAGATTAAACATTGGCTGTCGTGACTTTCTTGGATTGGCTTGTGAAGGCATCTCTCTAAATACTCTATGTACATTGACGCATTTGAACACATTAAAATATTGTTTTAAGTTTTTTTATGTTTATACTCAAACTAACCGCGTTAGTGGCACTTAAATAAAATGGAAAGTATTATTGAAACTGTAGAGCCTGTTCTGTGATATCAGTATCACTTACAGGATTAGCTCATTTTTGGGGCTAGCTCCTAACACCAGTTATGATGATATAAAGATGTGAATGATAGATAACAGGATATATCAGAGCACTTTATTACGTTACTGATATCCAGTTCGAGACCATGATATAATCAACATTCTAATTGATATAAAAACATTTAAAACGTTAAGATATTTGCATGTTTCTCGCCAGGTATCCGACCTGCAGCGCCACTACACGGACCCCCACGGCCTCGGCGTCACCAGGTCCAATTGGGAGCCCTGGATCTAGTCACGAACGATGCTTTCATAATGAAATTGAGCTGAAACTCGAATTAAAACTATGTCCTTTCTGAACTGAGAAATTTAGTAATAATTTGTTGTATTGTGTTATATTTTTATAATAAATGGAAACTGATATGTTTTAAGTGTTTTATTTCTTTAAACCTAGACACAAAAACGACGATAGGCTCGCCGATACCTGTCACGTTGTCCCAAAATCTTCGGTGAAAGGTGGGTCGGAAAGATTTAATCGTCTAGACTTCTGTCTACCTCTTTATTGGAGGAATATATATGTGAATATGTTTCTAAAATAAAAAGTAGCCTACGATCCCTCGTTACGCCACAAAAAAATCAGCTTTCAGCCAGTGTAAGTCCCGTTAAAATCGGTCTAGCCGTCTCAGAGATTAGCCGGAACAAACGGACTGACATCTGTAACGTCTGGACCGATTTTGACGGGACTTTCACTGGCGATAGCTGATGTTGTAAGATGTAACTAACGTTAATATTGTTTTAGAAACAATAATTAGGGTTCCGCATTAACTACAAAACCGCGAGAAGAGCCGCAGGGGGAGCATTTAGTCGAAAGCTATTAAGCAACTAAGCTTACTTACTTATATGCTGCACCGACAAGAGCTTAGCTCTTAAATTAAATAATAAGAAGAGCATTAGATTCACAATAATATAGTTCTACAAAGCCTAAATTTACTATAACAAAGCTTAAAATAATACAAGCTTCAAGTAAAATGAAAAGTAGATAAAGTTAATGAGGAAAATTAGGAAATACTTGTTCAAGTACTACGGTTAATGAGAACGATAAAGAAGACCAATTTAGACACAGATGTCAGTCGACGAATCCAACTCGGCTGGGCAGCGTTCGGGAAACTACGCCACATCTTCTCGTCGAGTATACCTCAAAGCCTCGAGATGAAAGTTTACAGCAGGTACGTGATGCCAGTGGCCACATATGGATCTGAGACATGATCCTTCATTGCGGGCCGTAGAACTAAGGTAACCGACATAGCCACAAGGATCAGCGCGCTGAAGTGGCAATGGTCCGGCCACAAAGCTCGTAGACCTGACAATCGTTGTGGAAGAAAGGTTCTCGAGTGGCAGCCTAGTGCAGGCAATCGCAGTGCAGGACTATCTCTCACAAGATGCTGCGACGACTGTCAAATATATTGACATTTTGATTTTTTATACTGTTTAGTATTTTGTTATTGAATATGACAGGACCTACGCAAATTAGACTCATTTTTACTAACATTGCGTCATGCATATCAGTGTACGTGTAGGTATCGCGATCTCATACTTATTATGCGTTTTCGTGTGTCTATCAACATTAACATTATTTAAACAGAGATAAGTAGCTACTTATAATACGAACAGTGACGGCAGAGTTAGAAGTTTATAGAATTTAAAATTATAACAATTTCAAGTAGTTTTAAGATTAAACATTGGCTGTCGTGACTTTCTTGGATTGGCTTGTGAAGGCATCTCTAAATACTCTATGTACATTGACGCATTTGAACACATTAAAATATTGTTTTAAGTTTTTATGTTTATACTGAAAATAACCGCGTTAGTGGCACTTAAATAAAATGGAAAGTATTATTGAAATCCGTAGAGCCCGTTCTGTGATATCAGTATCACTTACAGGATTAGCTCATTTTTTGGGGCTAGCTCCTAACACCAGTTATGATGATATAAAGATAGATAACAGGATATATCAGAGCACTTTATTACGTTACTGATATCTAGTTCGAGACCATGATAAAATCAACATTCTAATTGATATAAAAACATTTAAAACGTTAAGAAATTTGCATGTTCTTCACCAGGTATCCGACCTGCAGCGCCACTGCACGGACCCCCACGTCCTCGGCGTCACGTGGTCCAATTGGGAGCCCTGGATCTAGTCACGAACGATGGTTTCATAATGAAATTGTGCTGAAACTCGAATTAAAACTATGTCCTTTCTGAACTGAGAAATTTAGTAATAATTTGTTGTATTGTGTTATATTTTTATAATAAATGGAAACTGATATGTTTTAAGTGTTTTATTTCTTTAAACCTAGACACAAAAACGACGATAGGCTCGCCGATACCTGTCACGTTGTCCCAAAATCTTCGGTGAAAGGTGGTCGGAAAGATTTAATCGTCTAGACTTCTGTCTACCTCTTTATTGGAGGAATATATATGTGAATATGTTTCTAAAATAAAAAGTAGCCTACGATCCCTCGTTACGCCACAAAAAATCAGCTTTCAGCCAGTGTAAGTCCCGTTAAAATCGGTCTAGCCGTCTCAGAGATTAGCCGGAACAAACGGACTGACATCTGTAACGTCTGGACCGATTTTGACGGGACTTTCACTGGCGATAGCTGATGTTGTAAGATGTAACTAACGTTAATATTGTTTTAGAAACAATAATTAGGGTTCCGCATTAACTACAAAACCGCGAGAAGAGCCGCAGGGGGAGCATTTAGTCGAAAGCTATTAAGCAACTAAGCTTACTTACTTATATGCTGCACCGACAAGAGCTTAGCTCTTAAATTAAATAATAAGAAGAGCATTAGATTCACAATAATATAGTTCTACAAAGCCTAAATTTACTATAACAAAGCTTAAAATAATACAAGCTTCAAGTAAAATCAAAAGTAGATAAAGTTAATGAGGAAAATTAGGAAAAAATTGTTCAAGTACTACGGTTAATGAGAAGGATAAAAAGACCAATTTAGACACATATGTCAGTCGACGAATCCAACTCGGCTGGGCAGCGTTCGGGAAACTACGCCACATCTTCTCGTCGAGTATACCTCAAAGCCTCGAGATGAAAGTTTACAGCAGGTACGTGATGCCAGTGGCCACATATGGATCTGAGATATGATTCTTCATTGCGGGCCGTAGAACTAAGGTAACCGACATAGCCACAAGGATCAGCGCGCTGAAGTGGCAATGGTCCGGCCACAAAGCTCGTAGACCTGACAATCGTTGTGGAAGAAAGGTTCTCGAGTGGCAGCCTAGTGCAGGCAATCGCAGTGCAGGACTATCTCTCACAAGATGCTGCGACGACTGTCAAATATATTGACATTTTGATTTTTATACTGTTTAGTATTTTGTTATTGAATATGACAGGACCTACGCAAATTAGACTCATTTTACTAACATTGCGTCATGCATATCAGTGTACGTGTAGGTATCGCGATGTCATACTTATTATGCGTTTTCGTGTGTCTATCAACATTAACATTATTTAAACAGAGATAAGTAGCTACTTATAATACGAACAGTGACGGCAGAGTTAGAAGTTTATAGAATTTAAAATTATAACAACTTCAAGTAGTTTAAAGATTAAACATTGGCTGTCGTGACTTTCTTGGATTGGCTTGTGAAGGCATCTCTAAATACTCTATGTACATTGACGCATTTGAACACATTAAAATATTGTTTTAAGTTTTTTATGTTTATACTCAAACTAACCGCGTTAGTGGCACTTAAATAAAATGGAAAGTATTATTGAAATCCGTAGAGCCCGTTCTGTGATATCAGTATCACTTACAGGATTAGCTCATTTTTGGGGCTAGCTCCTAACACCAGTTATACATACATACATACATATAATCACGTCTCTTTCCCGTAGGGGTAGGCAGAGACCACTTCTTTCCACTTGCTACGATCCTTACACACTTGTTTCGCTTCGTCCATTTTCATTATTCCCTTCATACATACTCTTCGATTCAGGGTACTCTTGACCTGGTCTTTTTCAGGACGTCCCTGATTTGGTCTTGAAACGTCCGCCTAGGTCTTCCCCTTCCTACACTTCCATTCACACTCGCCTCATATGCTTTTTTCGTCAATCGTTCTTCATTCATTCACCTTTCTCAATTTTAGTCACTACGTCTTCTTTCAGACCACAACGTTTCCTTATTTCACCATTCCTTATCCTGTCGCTCAGTTTAACTCCTAACATACTTCTTAATGCTCTCATCTTAACTGCATTTACTCTGCTTTCATGTTTCTTCTGCCATACCCAACTTTCACTTCCGTACATGAGTGTCGGAACCAAAACTCCCTATGCACAGCCAAACGAGCCTTGTTAGACACCATCCGACTGCTCATAAAGGAGTGCAAAGCTCCATTCACCATGTTTCCTGCATTCACTCTTCTTTCAATATCACTCTGAAACTTTCCATCTCTTGTGAACTTTGAACCCAGATACACAAACTCATTCACCTGTTCAATTTGTTCATCTCCAATCACTATATTGCAGTCTGTCATGACCTCATCTCTTTCAAACACCATTACTTTCGTCTTCTTTACATTCATCTTCATCCCCTTCCTAACAAAATCTTCACTCATAGCAGTTACCATCTCCTGCATCTCCTCGGCTGAAGACGCAAGTAATACTTGATCATCAGCATAGAGAAAACATTTGACGAGTAACTCATTCATTCTCAACCCACTTTCATTCTTTTTAAATCTGTCAAGCAATTGTCCATAAACAGATTAAACAGCCACGGTGACGCTACACATCCCTGTCTAACACCTTTTCGATATTAAACCATTCAGTGTACGCCCTGTTTATCCTTACACAAGCACAGGAATCCCTATAAAGAGATTGCAATGCTCGTATGAGGATACTGCTGACACCTTCACGGACAATGCTGACCACAATTCATTCCTCACCACTCTATCATAGGCCTTTTCTAAATCCACGAACGTGCAATAGACCTTCTGGTTTTAGCCAGACACTTTCGGCTATGCACCGCAAGGAAAAGACCTGATCCGTACACCCCATTCCCTTTCTAAATCCCGCTAGTGCATCCCATACTTTTTCGTCCGTTTCATTCACAACCCTTTTAATCAACACTTTCGCATACAATTTACCGACGACGCTGAGAAGGCTTATACCGCGGTAATTTACGCAGTCCTGCCGTGACCCCTTTCCCTTATATAATGGCACGATTACGGCTTTGCACCAGTCTCCCGGTACTTGCCCATTTTGCCAGCACATATTGAAAAGGCGGTACAGCTGACTAGCCACTAAGCCCCGTCCAGTCCTCAGCATCTCGACGGTAATCCTATCATATCCGGCAGCCTTACCAAATCTCATACTTTCCAACGCTTTTACTATTTCATACATGCTTATCTCACTTTCATCAACATTTATATTAACCATGGAAGGTGCCGGATGTTGTACCTGCATTTCCTCTCTTTCAAATAAACATTCAAAATACTCTTTCCATCTCTTTAACACATATTCTTATCCTTTTATAATGCTCCCATCTTGACTCTAGATTGTATTCAGCTCCGAGGTAGAAGTTTTTCCTCTGGCTGTATTGGCGGATTTCTAGAAAAACTTGATGTTTGTCTGGGAATCTTCAGTGAGCCTCCTATCAAAATCATCCTTTTGTTCTTCTTTCTTTCTAGTCACAACATCTTTCGCAGCTGATTTGAATCTTTTATACTTCTTTCTCGCTTCCTTTATCTCGTCATTCGTCGCCTTTTGAAGTTTTTGGTTAGCTTTTGTTGCTAACCAATCCAACCACGCTTTCTTCTTTTCTTGCACAGCCTTTTGTACATCTTTATCCATCCACACATTATACTTCTTTCTTCCTTTCCTCCGTTTAGCTACTCCGCATACCTCAACAGCAACATTCACGACTCCTTTCTTAAATGTCTCCCACAAATCTTCAATCACACATATCTCTTCTATGCCTTTAAAACTTTCTATCAGTTTCTCTACATACTCGTCTTTCTTATCTTTTTCTTGTAGATTTTCCACTTTTATTCTGTCCAAAACACTCGTAGGCTCGGCTCCTCGGTGTCGCCACCGTTTAAAGATGCCATGTATTCGGGCTATGACCAGGAAGTGGTCTGTGTCAAGGCCTACACCGCGGTATGCTCGAGTGTCTAGCAGGTTCTTCCTCAATCTTTGATCCACAATAACAAAATCAATTATACTTCTAGACTCACCCTCAATTCTTGTATACAAATGGATCTTTTTGTGATCAAACATTGTATTGGCCACGCACAGATTCCATTCCAAGCATACTTCAAGTAGGCTTCTCCCATTTTCGTTCACTCTCTCGTCCCCAAATGTACCCAGTACTCCTTCATACCCATCACGCTTTACTCCAACCCACCCATTAAAGTCCCCTAACATCACGATCCGTTCATTTTCTCCGCATTTATTCAAGACCATGAGAGACATGCTATCCCAAAATTCCTCTCTCTCTTTTGGGCTTTTAATGACCCACCCTCGCAGATCCGTCGGTGCATAAACCCCAAGGATAAACAAGCGGGTGAGTCCAACTTTAACCTAACCCAGAGGAGTCTTGGGCTTACACATTCATGCTCTATCACACATTCAACTATTCGAGAGGAAAGAATCACACCAACTCCCTGACAGCCTCGGCTGGTTTGGGGACTCCCGACCAGTATACCGTGTAGGGACCATGAACCGTGGTGTCACATCCTTTCCTCTTGGTTTCGTTCACGCACAGGATATCTATACATCGTTCGTCCATCATCTGACATATTTCATCTACCTTACCATCCATTCCTCCTCTTACATTCAACGTAGCGAAGCGGCTCTCCATGGGCCGCTTTTCGCCCCGCGAGAAACGAGACGTGATGGGTGGCGAACCACATCGCCGCCATTTTGGTAAGTAAAATTCACCATTGCGTTCCCACGAGTAGCAAGGGAAAGGTTTGTCCACCCCAGCAGAGCCCCGCATGCCAGGGTAAGGCTAGCCTAATTCTGGGTCGCCCGGTCCCAGGGCAGTGTGGCACGCTAACGACTAGGCTTGCCCCTAGCCATGCATCCATCCGCACGGCAGACGTTGGATTGGCGGAGAGAATAGGTGTAAGGAAAGGGAAGTATAGGTTGTGAGAAAAGGAAGATTGGTGTTAAGGTGGGAATTAGGAAAGGTAGGATATTACCGCCCAGGAAGGCAAGGGATAGGACAGTAATAGCTAGGGGAAGCCGGGGTCGCATACCCGTATACCATACCACAACTACCGGACAGGTAAGTTAGGATGAGTATCCCTGACTGTTGTTATGATGATATAAAGATGTGAATGATAGATAACAGGCTATATCAGAGCACTTTATTACGTTACTGATATCTAGTTCGAGACCATGATATAATCAACATTCTAATTGATATAAAAACATTTAAAACGTTAAGAAATTTGCATGTTCCTCACCAGGTATCCGACCTGCAGCACCACTGCACGGACCCCCACGTCCTCGGCGTCACCAGGTCCAATTGGGAGCCCTGGATCTAGTCACGAACGATGGTTTCATAATGAAATTGAGCTGAAACTCGAATTAAAACTATGTCCTTTCTGAACTGAGAAATTTAGTTATAATTTGTTGTATTGTGTTATATTTTTATAATAAATGGAAACTGATATGTTTTAAGTGTTTTATTTCTGGCAGGTCTATAGTTTCTAGGTTTAAACTTAGACACAAAAACGACGATAGGCTCGCCGATACCTGTCACGTTGTACCAAAATCTTCGGTGAAAGGTGGGTCGGAAAGATTTAATCGTCTAGACTTCTGTCTACCTCTTTATTGGAGGAATATATATGTGAATATGTTTCTAAAATAAAAAGTAGCCTACGATCCCTCGTTACGCCACAAAAAATCAGCTTTCAGCCAGTGTAAGTCCCGTTAAAATCGGTCTAGCCGTCTCAGAGATTAGCCGGAACAAACGGACTGACATCTGTAACGTCTGGACCGATTTTGACGGGATTTTCACTGGCGATAGCTGATTTTGTAAGATGTAACTAACGTTAATATTGTTTTAGAAACAATAATTAGGGTTCCGCATTAACTACAAAACCGCGAGAAGAGCCGCAGGGGGAGCATTTAGTCGAAAGCTATTACAACTAAGCTTACTTACTTATATGTTGCACTGACAAGAGCTTAGCTCTTAAATTAAATAATAAGAAGAGCATTAGATTCACAATAATATAGTTCTACAAAGCCTAAATTTACTATAACAAAGCTTAAAATATTACAAGCTTCAAGTAAAATGAAAAGTAGATAAAGTTAATGAGGAAAATTAGGAAATACTTGTTCAAGTACTACGGTTAATGAGAACGATAAAGAAGACCAATTTAGACACAGATGTCAGTCGACGAATCCAACTCGGCTGGGCAGCGTTCGGGAAACTACGCCACATCTTCTCGTCGAGTATACCTCAAAGCCTCGAGATGAAAGTTTACAGCAGGTACGTGATGCCAGTGGCCACATATGGATCTGAGACATGATCCTTCACTGCGGGCCGTAGAACTAAGGTATCCGACATAGCCACAAGGATCAGCGCGCTGAAGTGGCAATGGTCCGGCCACAAAGCTCGTAGACCTGACAATCGTTGTGGAAGAAAGGTTCTCGAGTGGCAGCCTAGTGCAGGCAATCGCAGTGCAGGACTGTCTCTCACAAGATGCTGCGACGACTGTCAAATATATTGACATTTTGATTTTTTATACTGTTTAGTATTTTGTTATTGAATATGACAGGACCTACGCAAATTAGACTCATTTTTACTAACATTGCGTCATGCATATCAGTGTACGTGTAGGTATCATGATCTCATACTTATTATGCGTTTTCGTGTGTCTATCAACATTAACATTATTTAAACAGAGATAAGTAGCTACTTATAATACGAACAGTGACGGCAGAGTTAGAAGTTTATAGAATTTAAAATTATAACAACTTCAAGTAGTTTTAAGATTAAACATTGGCTGTCGTGACTTTCTTGGATTGGCTTGTGAAGGCATCTCTAAATACTCTATGTACATTGACGCATTTGAACACATTAAAATATTGTTTTAAGTTTTTATGTTTATACTCAAACTAACCGCGTTAGTGGCACTTAAATAAAATGAAAAGTATTATTGAAATCCGTAGAGCCCGTTCTGTGATATCAGTATCACTTACAGGATTAGCTCATTTTTGGGGCTAGCTCTAACACCAGTTATGATGATATAAAGATGTGAATGATAGATAACAGGCTATATCAGAGCACTTTATTACGTTACTGATATCTAGTTCGAGACCATGATATAATCAACATTCTAATTGATATAAAAACATTTAAAACGTTAAGAACTTTGCATGTTCCTCGCCAGGTATCCGACCTGCAGCGCCACTGCACGGACCCCCACGTCCTCGGCGTCACCAGGTCCAATTGGGAGCCCTGGATCTAGTCACGAACGATGGTTTCATAATGAAATTGAGCTGAAACTCGAATTAAAACTATGTCCTTTCTGAACTGAGAAATTTAGTAATAATTTGTTGTATTGTGTTATATTTTTATAATAAATGGAAACTGATATGTTTTAAGTGTTTTATTTCTTTAAACCTAGACACAAAAACGACGATAGGCTCGCCGATACCTGTCACGTTGTCCCAAAATCTTCGGTGAAAGGTGGGTCGGAAAGATTTAATCGTCTAGACTTCTGTCTACCTCTTTATTGGAGGAATATATATGTGAATATGTTTCTAAAATAAAAAGTAGCCTACGATCCCTCGTTACGCCACAAAATCAGCTTTCAGCTTGTGTAAGTCCCGTTAAAGTAGGTCTAGCCGTCTCAGAGATTAGCCGGAACAAACGGACTGACATCTGTAACGTCTGGACCGATTTTGACGGGACTTTCACTGGCGATAGCGGATGTTGTAAGATGTAACTAACGTTAATATTGTTTTAGAAACAATAATTAGGGTTCCGCATTAACTACAAAACCGCGAGAAGAGCCGCAGGGGGAGCATTTAGTCGAAAGCTATTAAGCAACTAAGCTTACTTACTTATATGCTGCACCGACAAGAGCTTAGCTCTTAAATTAAATAATAAGAAGAGCATTAGATTCACAATAATATAGTTCTACAAAGCCTAAATTTACTATAACAAAGCTTAAAATAATACAAGCTTCAAGTAAAATCAAAAGTAGATAAAGTTAATGAGGAAAATTAGGAAATACTTGTTCAAGTACTACGGTTAATGAGAACGATAAAGAAGACCAATTTAGACACATATGTCAGTCGACGAATCCAACTCGGCTGGGCAGCGTTCGGGAAACTACGCCACATCTTCTCGTCGAGTATACCTCAAAGCCTCGAGATGAAAGTTTACAGCAGGTACGTGATGCCAGTGGCCACATATGGATCTGAGACAGTATCCTTCACTGCGGGCCGTAGAACTAAGGTAACCGACATAGCCACAATGATCAGCGCGCTGAAGTGGCAATGGTCCGGCCACAAAGCTCGTAGACCTGACAATCGTTGTGGAAGAAAGGTTCTCGAGTGGCAGCCTAGTGCAGGCAATCGCAGTGCAGGACTATCTCTCACAAGATGCTGCGACGACTGTCAAATATATTGATATTTTGATTTTTTATACTGTTTAGTATTTTGTTATTGAATATGACAGGACCTACGCAAATTAGACTCATTTTACTAACATTGCGTCATGCATATCAGTGTACGTGTAGGTATCGCGATCTCATACTTATTATGCGTTTTCGTGTGTCTATCAACATTAACATTATTTAAACAGAGATAAGTAGCTACTTATAATACGAACAGTGACGGCAGAGTTAGAAGTTTATAGAATTTAAAATTATAACAACTTCAAGTAGTTTTAAGATTAAACATTGGCTGTCGTGACTTTCTTGGATTGGCTTGTGAAGGCATCTCTCTAAATACTCTATGTACATTGACGCATTTGAACACATTAAAATATTGTTTTAAGTTTTTATGTTTATACTCAAACTAACCGCGTTAGTGGCACTTAAATAAAATGGAAAGTATTATTGAAACTGTAGAGCCCGTTCTGTGATATTAGTATCACTTACAGGATTAGCTCATTTTTGGGGCTAGCTCCTAACACCAGTTATGATGATATAAAGATGTGAATGATAAATAACAGGATATATCAGAGCACTTTATTACGTTACTGATATCTAGTTCGAGACCATGATATAATCAACATTCTAATTGATATAAAAACATTTAAAACGTTAAGAAATTTGCATGTTCCTCGCCAGGTATCCGACCTGCAGCGCCACTGCACGGACCCCCACGTCCTCGGCGTCACCAGGTCCAATTGGGAGCCCTGGATCTAGTCACGAACGATGGTTTCATAATGAAATTGAGCTGAAACTCGAATTAAAACTATGTCCTTTCTGAACTGAGAAATTTAGTAATAATTTGTTGTATTGTGTTATATTTTTATAATAAATGGAAACTGATATGTTTTAAGTGTTTTATTTCTGATATAAAAACATTTAAAACGTTAAGATATTTGCATGTTCCTCGCCAGGTATCCGACCTGCAGCGCCACTGCACGGACCCCCACGTCCTCGGCGTCACCAGGTCCAATTGGGAGCCCTGGATCTAGTCACGAACGATGGTTTCATAATGAAATTGAGCTGAAACTCGAATTAAAACTATGTCCTTTCTGAACTGAGAAATTTAGTAATAATTTGTTGTATTGTGTTATATTTTTATAATAAATGGAAACTGATATGTTTTAAGTGTTTTATTTCCTTAAACCTAGACACAAAAACGACGATAGGCTCGCCGCTACCTGTCACGTTGTCCCAAAATCTTCGGTGAAAGGTGGGTCGGAAAGATTTAATCGTCTAGACTTCTGCCTACCTCTTTATTGGAGGAATATATATGTGAATATGTTTCTAAAATAAAAAGTAGCCTACGATCCCTCGTTACGCCACAAAATCAGCTTTCAGCCAGTGTAAGTCCCGTTAAAATCGGTCTAGCCGTCTCAGAGATTAGCCGGAACAAACGGACTGACATCTGTAACGTCTGGACCGATTTTGACGGGACTTTCACTGGCGATAGCTGATGTAACTAACGTTAATATTGTTTTAGAAACAATAATTAGGGTTCCGCATTAACTACAAAACCGCGAGAAGAGCCGCAGGGAGCATTTAGTCGAAAGCTATTTAGCAACTAAGCTTACTTACTTATATGTTGCACTGACAAGAGCTTAGCTCTTAAATTAAATAATAAGAAGAGCATTAGATTCACAATAATATAGTTCTACAAAGCCTAAATTTACTATAACAAAGCTTAAAATAATACAAGCTTCAAGTAAAATCAAAAGTAGATAAAGTTAATGAGGAAAATTAGGAAATACTTGTTCAAGTACTACGGTTAATGAGAACGATAAAGAAGACCAATTTAGACACAGATGTCAGTCGACGAATCCAACTCGGCTGGGCAGCGTTCGGGAAATCTACGCCACATCTTCTCGTCGAGTATACCTCAAAGCCTCGAGATGAAAGTTTACAGCAGGTACGTGATGCCAGTGGCCACATATGGATCTGAGACATGATCCTTCACTGCGGGCCGTAGAACTAAGGTAACCGACATAGCCACAAGGATCAGCGCGCTGAAGTGGCAATGGTCCGGCCACAAAGCTCGTAGACCTGAGAATCGTTGTGGAAGAAAGGTTCTACAAAAACGACGATAGGCTCGCCGATACCTGTCACGTTGTCCCAAAATCTTCGGTGAAAGGTGGGTCGGAAAGATTTAATCGTCTAGACTCCTGTCTACCTCTTTATTGGAGGAATATATATGTGAATATGTTTCTAAAATAAAAAGTAGCCTACGATCCCTCGTTACGCCACAAAAATCAGCTTTCAGCCAGTGTAAGTCCCGTTAAAAATCGGTCTAGCCGTCTCAGAGATTAGCCGGAACAAACGGACTGACATCTGTAACGTCTGGACCGATTTTGACGGGACTTTCACTGGCGATAGCTGATGTTGTAAGATGTAACTAACGTTAATATTGTTTTAGAAACAATAATTAGGGTTCCGCATTAACTACAAAACCATGAGACGAGCTGGTAGGGGATATTTAGTCGAGAAACCTATTACAACTAAGCTTACTTACTTATATGTTGCACTGACAAGAGCTTAGCTCTTAAATTAAATAATAAGAAGAGCATTAGATTCACAATAATATAGTTCTACAAAGCCTAAATTTACTATAACAAAGCTTAAAATAATACAAGCTTCAAGTAAAATCAAAAGTAGATAAAGTTAATGAGGAAAATTAGGAAATACTTGTTCAAGTACTACGGTTAATGAGAACGATAAAGAAGACCAATTTAGACACAGATGTCAGTCGACGAATCCAACTCGGCTGGGCAGCGTTCGGGAAACTACGCCACATCTTCTCGTCGAGTATACCTCAAAGCCTCGAGATGAAAGTTTACAGCAGGTACGTGATGCCAGTGGCCACATATGGATCTGAGACATGATCCTTCACTGCGGGCCGTAGAACTAAGGTAACCGACATAGCCACAAGGATCAGCGCGCTGAAGTGGCAATGGTCCGGCCACAAAGCTCGTAGACCTGACAATCGTTGTGGAAGAAAGGTTCTCGAGTGGCAGCCTAGTGCAGGCAATCGCAGTGCAGGACTATCTCTCACAAGATGCTGCGACGACTGTCAAATATATTGACATTTTGATTTTTATACTGTTTAGTATTTTGTTATTGAATATGACAGGACCTACGCAAATTAGACTCATTTTACTAACATTGCGTCATGCATATCAGTGTACGTGTAGGTATCGCGATCTCATACTTATTATGCGTTTTCGTGTGTCTATCAACATTAACATTATTTAAACAGAGATAAGTAGCTACTTATAATACGAACAGTGACGGCAGAGTTAGAAGTTTATAGAATTTAAAATTATAACAACTTCAAGTAGTTTTAAGATTAAACATTGGCTGTCGTGACTTTCTTGGATTGGCTTGTGAAGGCATCTCTCTAAATACTCTATGTACATTGACGCATTTGAACACATTAAAATATTGTTTTAAGTTTTTTTATGTTTATACTCAAACTAACCGCGTTAGTGGCACTTAAATAAAATGGAAAGTATTATTGAAATCCGTAGAGCCCGTTCTGTGATATCAGTATCACTTACAGGATTAGCTCATTTTTTGGGGCTAGCTCCTAACACCAGTTATGATGATATAAAGATGTGAATGATAGATAACAGGATATATCAGAGCACTTTATTACGTTACTGATATCCAGTTCGAGACCATGATATAATCAACATTCTAATTGATATAAAAACATTTAAAACGTTAAGAACTTTGCATGTTCCTCGCCAGGTATCCGACCTGCAGCGCCACTGCACGGACCCCACGTCCTCGGCGTCACTAGGTCCAATTGGGAGCCCTGGATCTAGTCACGAACGATGCTTTCATAATGAAATTGAGCTGAAACTCGAATTAAAACTATGTCCTTTCTGAACTGAGAAATTTAGTAATAATTTGTTGTATTGTGTTATATTTTTATAATAAATGGAAACTGATATGTTTTAAGTGTTTTATTTCTTTAAACCTAGACACAAAACGACGATAGGCTCGCCGATACCTGTCACGTTGTCCCAAAATCTTCGGTGAAAGGTGGGTCGGAAAGATTTAATCGTCTAGACTCCTGTCTACCTCTTTATTGGAGGAATATATATGTGAATATGTTTCTAAAATAAAAAGTAGCCTACGATCCCTCGTTACGCCACAAAAAATCAGCTTTCAACCAGTGTAAGTCCCGTTAAATCGGTCTAGCCGTCTCAGAGATTAGCCGGAACAAACGGACTGACATCTGTAACGTCTGGACCGATTTTGACGGGACTTTCACTGGCGATAGCTGATGTTGTAAGATGTAACTAACGTTAATATTGTTTTAGAAACAATAATTAGGGTTCCGCATTAACTACAAAACCGCGAGAAGAGCCGCAGGGGGAGCATTTAGTCGAAAGCTATTTAGCAACTAAGCTTACTTACTTATATGTTGCACTGACAAGAGCTTAGCTCTTAAATTAAATAATAAGAAGAGCATTAGATTCACAATAATATAGTTCTACAAAGCCTAAATTTACTATAACAAAGCTTAAAATAATACAAGCTTCAAGTAAAATCAAAAGTAGATAAAGTTAATGAGGAAAATTAGGAAATACTTGTTCAAGTACTACGGTTAATGAGAACGATAAAGAAGACCAATTTAGACACAGATGTCAGTCGACGAATCCAACTCGGCTGGGCAGCGTTCGGGAACTA
>JAGSMR010000636.1:0-22988 GCA_029286605.1 Sericinus montela | reverse complement strand
CGCCACATCTTCAAACTACGCCACATCTTCTCGTCGAGTATACACGAACGATGGTTTCATAATGAAATTGAGCTGAAGCTCGAATTAAAGGCATATGTCGCGCTTTCTGAACTGAGAATTTAGTAATAATTTGTTGTATTATGTTATATTTTATAATAAATGGAAACTGATATGTTTTAAGTGTTTTATTTCTTTAAACCTAGACACAAAAACGACGATGGGCTCGCCGATACCTGTCACGTTGTCCCAAAATCTTCGGTGAAAGGTGGGTCGAAGATTTAATCGTCTGAACTTCTGTCTACCTCTTTATTGAGAGGAATATGTAATAACGAATAGCATTTTTCTAAAATAAAAAAGTAGCCTACCGATCCCTCGTTACGCCACAAAAAATCAGCTTTCAGCCAGTGTAAATCCCGTTAAAATCGGTCCTAGCCGTCTCAGAGATTAGCCGGAACAAACGGACTGACATCTGTAACGTCTGGACCGATTTGACGGAAGTTTTCTGGCGATAGCTGATGTTATGTAAAAGATGTAACTAACGTTAATATTGTTTTAGAAACAATAATTGGGGTTCACATTAACTACAAAACCGCGAGGAAAGAGCCGCAGGGGGCATTTGGTCGAAAGCGTAAGCAACTAAGCGTACTTACTTATATGCTGCTGCCGACAAGGCTTAGCTCTGCGTTAAATAATAAGAAGAGCATTAGATTCACAATAATATAGTTCTACAAAGCCTAAATTTACTATAACAAAGCTTAAAATAATACAAGCTTCAAAAATGCAAAAGAGTAAAGTAGATAAAGTTAGTAAGGAAAATTGAAATACTTGTTCCGATACTACGGTTAATGAGAACGATAAAAAGAAGACCAATTTAGACACAGATGTCAGTCACGACGAATCCAAGTCGGCTAGGCAGCGTTCGGGAAGCTACGCCACATCTTCTCGTCAGTATACCTCAAAGCCTCGTTCTACAGGGTTCGGAAGGCCCATTACTGTGGAACATAGCGGCGACGCGGTTCTGCGTCGACCTTCCTGCCAGCATCAAGGTTGTTTGCTATGCAGACGACACCCGATAGTCGCTATGGGAACACGTTTGAGAGGACCAGTGAGCTCGCTGAGCTTGGGGTGAAAATCGTCGTCGCTGAATTCACGAGTTGGATTAGAAATAGCGCCGCACAAGACCGGAGGCGCTATGTTCCACAAATTGCCCAGGGGCAGGGAACCACCCGACCTGTGTGTCCGGGTAGGTGGGTCTGAGTCAGAGTGGGTAGGCACATGAAATATCTGGGCCTACTACTGGATGAAGTCAAGGGGCTTGAAGAGCACTTCGAGCGCCTAGTCTTCGAATAGAGAGGGTGGCGGTGCTATGCATAGATCAAGCGCTCAATCTAGACCGGTGAAGAAGTTCGCCGCCCCATGCCGGAGTCGTCCGATCCGTAGCACTTTATGAGCGCCGGTGTGGGCAAGGCTGAAATATCCGCCGATGTAGAACCAAAATCTACAGTGTGCAACGACGGATGGCCATATTGATTGCGTGAGGATATCGCACGATATCCTTCGAGGCGGCAATCGTCCTGGCTTCGCTTTCCGCCCTTGGATATACTGGCGGAAATGACGTGACGTTGCGGATGTCAGTGCTACAGTACGTGTGCTTGTCGCGAAATAAAAATTAATATCTACGTCTAAAGTTGTGATATTGATGTTTTGAAACATTTTTTCTGGACTTTTAAAAACTGGTATAAGTGTTAATAAATTAATCATTTGTGTGTGCTAAGGATTGTGGTGAAAGAAAATTGAAATAAAACATCTAAAAGTGAAATATAAGAGAGGTAATTTTATTAAAATTTAATGTACATCGTCTGATTACCGGAAACTCAAGCAAAGCGTCAATTACAATATATAGTCGATGACACTCTAGTGATAATCATCTGCATCATTACATTGCATTTTACTTAAACTAATGCGATGAAGTGCAGGCAAGGGAAAGTTTATGGCGGCGGTAGAGGGCGTTACGTCCCAAATGCGATAGAAAATCACACAGGGCCTGCGTTAAAGTTCCTGAAGGGTGTGCAGGTCCAACCTACTTGGTTGTGTCCGGACTGTAAAATACGGACGCCCTGAAAGACAGATCAGAATACGCCTGTGCGAGGACTTAATTCCGAGTATATTATCAAGCAAAGCGAAGAGAAACCCCAAAGTCTATGGCGCAAGGCTTCAAAGAGTCGGAACTACTCTTGAACTAAGTAGATTGAGAGAAGAACTGCGAGAAACCAGGGAAGAATTTATCTTTCCGACAGGAGATGCTTGATTTATGTAAGTCCATAAATCGTGTGAAGATCGCCTAGACACATTAGAAAACAAATACATCCGTCTTGGAAGAACAAACCCTAATTGAGTCGAAAAAATGTCGGCGGCAAAATTCAGGATCTCGAGACGATTATTGCGGACTTAAGAGCAGATTTAAATGATCGAGACCAACAGCTGCTGTAATAATGATATCGAAGTCGCAGGCATTCCAGAAGAGGGCGCAGAAAACGTTCACATTGTGACTGCGTGCGCTAAGCTGGGCGTAACCCAGAAGAGCGCGATATAGTGAGTTGTGTGCGAGTTGGTCTGTGCGCGACGAGCAGAGTAGGCTAGCAACCATCCCATAGTCGTGGCTGGCGCGCGCAGGCACACGCAAGGACACTTGCTGCGGTCGCGCGAGTGCGCCGCCTTAACTACTGAAGGTCTAGTCTCCTGCCCGAAAATACAGGAGCCTTCTATATAAACGAACGGCTTACTAAATTGAACCGCAATATTTTTAGAACCAAGGAATCTGCTCGGCGATTTGATTGGCGCTACGTATGGTCAAAGAGGGAAAAATTTGTTCGTCGAGAACACGGAACAATGTCTTATCGCATAAAAGTGAAATAGATCTCGAGAGTGGTTTTTGGAACAACTAGTTGGGGCTATCGGAAACAATGGAAATAGAATATAAAAGTCATAATAATCTGAATTTTTTTAAATATTATCTTGTTCTGCTATTTTTCATTTTTATGTAATGTTACTAATTGTAAGCGTTTGTATTTTTATTTAAGAACTATTTTAGTATTCTATTCTGTCAAATGAAATATACTATTCCTATACTGTATGTGGAATAATAATATATCCCGGTTAGTTCTGTCACAAATTTCTAACATCAATGTATTGAAAAGATTCACTAGCGTTTTGTCTTTAAGTTCTGCAATACATACATACACTAATTAATATACGAGGCTATGAAGGTACACGAAATTGACTCAATAGATAACTATTTAAAATTTGATATCCCATACAATATTATTTATTCTTTTTCCAATCACATAAAACACGTTGCCTGTACAAGAAGCAAACTGCTGTTAAATTTTGCGTCGGAACCCCATGTCAAATAAATATGTCTATCTAAAATTCGTTTATGGCTTCTAAAAGCACGTAAAAGTTATCTTTAAATGCAGGATCCCTTGAACGCGGCAGCACGATGAATTTATTGTCGCAATGCAATGGCATAGTGTCGATATCATGGCCATCAATGAGACGTGGCTGGGTGAGGTATGAAGAGGGGCGCGTGTCGCGGTGCCGCCACGACTGCGGCACGCGCCTCGTCCGCCCGCGCAGGCGGCGGCGGCGTCGGCTTTATGTAGAAGCGAGTATGTCGGCGTCCGCGCGCTGCCCACCCGCCGGCCCCGCCAGTAGAACAAATGTGGATCTCGACCTCTAGCGGCGGAAAGTTAACCAGTTATCGGTACTGCGTATAGACTACGTATTGAATGTCGATAATATTCATAGACGCTCAGTTACGATGGGAACTTTTCATGGAGCCAAAATTTACTTCTTCTCGGTGATTTTAAGACACATGTTAAATATGACGCATAATACCACTATAAAGCTAAATAATTTTCTTACTTGCTTAAATTAAAACAGCATGTAACTAAGCCAACACACTTTTACGGAACATAGTGACTTCACCACGTAATATGTACCGACATAAGTAAACGCAGTTGCTGTAGATCTTATACGCGAATTATAGTCATGCTTTTATTACATGTGACATTGATATGAGTAAAAAAGCCGGGCACTAGTAAATAATAATGAGTAGGAGAATCTTGACATAGACGAGGGAGACTTTCATAAGGACCTTACATCAATAACGTTAAATTCAGAGTATCGCGGATGTAAACAATCAGGTAGTGCTATTTCTAACACATCTATACTACAATTGTTTGAAATACACGCACCTCTTAGAAAACAATTAAACACTGCAATTCCTCGTGGCTAACCTTTTTAATATAAAATTGATGATGAAAAACGAGATGACGGCATTAAAACAGAGAAAAAGTAAAAACGACATACATATTAAACATTTATAAGTGATTTAAAATCTGCGTCAATAGAGCAAATATATAGAGAAAAACAAGCCCATCATAATTTTATGTTAATCTTAACATAAATAATCCCATTTCAATGTGAAACATATAAACCCAATGTTAAGATAAACCAAACACACATCCCAATAGACTTGTTTAATGATCCAAATAAAATAAACGACTACTTTTTAAACGTGCCTGGAAATAGGAACGTCTCGTTGTCATATTTGTCGTACTTTGAGTTCCACTGCTGCGTTAATGACATATTTGAGATAAAGGAGGCAATGAACTAGACGTACTAAAGTTCATTAAAGTTAAATCAAAGCCATAGGCATTGATGGATCTCTCTCGATATGGTCCGTAAGGACCCTTCAAGAAAACACTACCAACTATTACCGTTATGGTGAACAAATCCATTAACCTAAAACCCATCCGACATTATGGCAACATGCAAGAAGTCAAACCCATACCTAAGAACTCAAATCCTTTGTCTGAAAAAGACCTTCGGCCCATCAGTATTCTCCCTGTGTTCTAAAATTATTGAAAAATTGTCGCAGAACAGCTCACTATATTTAGATAGAAAAAATTCTACCGGAAATGCAGTCGGGATTTTAACCATAGCACCGCCGACGGCCCCAGTAGCCCAACTAACTGACGATGTACTAACCGCCAAGATGAAGGAAGTAATACTAGTATCACTATTTTTCGTGCATCGACTCTCTGTATAATGTTTCCTTCTCTTATCAAAGCTTCATTAATATGGATTCAGTAGCAGCGCCATACAATGGTTCGATAGTTATTTTAAAAACCGGACTACAAACCGTAGAACTGGCGATGACCGAGGAACATTAACATACGTTCGCAATCGCAACATCAAGCCGGTGCGCCCCAGGGATCAATACTGGCTCCGCTGACAGCCTGCGTACAGTGCCGACTTAGTAAAAAACATTAGGCACTGTAAAATTTGCATTTATACGCAGATGACGGCAAGTCTATATGGCATGTAACCGCGCGGATATCAAGAAGTCGCACAAAATCAACGAAGACCTCGAAAGCATGGCCGCGTGGTGCGACCAAACCGCCTTGTACTAAACGGAACTAAATCTAAACTACTAATTATGGGTTCAAAATCAACAAAAATATATCAGAAAGAGGGGCAGGTATCCAAATTCGAGGGAAGACGTAGAACGTAAATGAGATTCGCAATCTGGGCTTACTAATGGATGACAAATTACAGCTTGAGAAACACATACTGGCACTAGCAGAAACTGCTTTTATAGACTTAAGGTTCTTTATCAAATAAGGGAGTTTTAAATACGGATATTCGGGTAAAATTGTGTGACACTTTGTCCTTCAAAATTTAATTATATGGGATACGATATGGCCCGAGACTTTAAAGGCGCGGTCGCGACGTTCAGGTAACGTGTTCAAAATGCATGTGCCAGGATGAGTTTTACAATACCGCCCGCACGCACGTCACCTTACATTAACAATGCCAAAATGTTAAAATGAATGTCGAAAACTGCACATGGCAACTCTCCTATTCGGGGGTATTAAAAATAAAACACCTCCTATTCCTAGCTGACAAACCATATGGTCATGATAAAATCTTACAATACGCACTAGAGGAATAAATACTTCGTCGTGCCTCGTCACCGCACTCACGCTTTCCGAGGAAGTTTCAAATACGCCGCATCCAAGTGCTGGAACGACATACTGCCTCCTTTGCGAAATCTAAAACAATACATACATTTAAAATAAATACTGAACATTACCGTAAAGTCAGATTAACTTTGATCAAAGTTTAGGTAAAGCTTTTGCACAATTACAAAATTCTCATCAAATATAGATTTTAACAACGCAGCATTAAATCAACTTTGAATGCGTGGCTATTGTTTGTCTTGTTATATTCTTCAATAATTACATATATATTATTTTTTTTTTTTATAAATTATCTGGTCATTTGTTATATAGCACTATATAGTATTTTAACAATTTCCTTTGTAGTAAATAGTCCTTTATAGTATTTTATTAATTTCCTTTGTAGTGTTCATTGCCTTCTATGAGCATTTGAATGCATAATTTTGTCAGCATAATTTTGTGTTTAAAGATTAAGAGTATACATATAGTAATTGATTGAGAGTCACTATTTGACACTGAAAATCAGCGCTGGAAAAAAAAATTTAAGCAGCATTATGCTGAGTGTGTCTAGTTCCCAGATGACGCCTTGACACATACGAGTATAGGCATTGTTTAGTTTGTACATGTGGTATGTTGTAATTTGTATTGTAAACCAAGTGTTATTTGTAAATTATGTGTTTTTTTTTTTTTTATGTTTTCTGATGGCGTCACCTTGGAGAATAAACCTTTCTTTCTTTCTTTCTTCAAATGGATGCGGTGAGCAACTGAATACGCATCCGCCGCCAGGATGGTGATAACGAGCCAGTAGAGGCGTTCGAGGCCATTAAGGCAGGAACGTCAGAACGCCTTCGACGCGGCGTGTCTGGTTTAGCGAAGAGCGACACGCGCGCAGACGCGTCGTCGAGGCGTTCCTGCCGGTCTTCGAGGCCTGGCTCCAGCGATCGAGAGGAAGATTTACTCTGGCCAGATCATACAGGTACTTACCGGACATGCCGTTTCAAGATTATCTGTGTAAGATCGGACGAGGCGACGGCGAACTGTTCACTGGTGGTGGACGATCCAGGACCTGCATCGCATACTCGGGTTTGCCCAGCATGGGAAGCAGAGCGGAGCATCCTGGTGAGTCAGTATTGACGAAACCTCTCCTGCCAGCAGTCGTGTCGGCGATGAGCGATCTGGCATGGGGGCTGCAGCCGCTTTCTGTGAGACCGTGGGATGGCCTGAAGGAGGCGCCACTGAGCGGGATCGAGAGAGGACAGATCCTGCTTCGGGAGGCGGGGCCATCGAGGCGCAGTTGTGCCTCGTCACGGCCCTAACAATGGTGTTCCCCATTAGAAACGGGGCCTCAAGAGTCGCGGCGCCCGCGCGGCCCGAACGTCATTAAAGCGACTTGAGGCGAGGAGTGGCTCGACGTAACTGAGCCACTGTGCTAGCACTGCGGGACTTGGGGCAACGTTGTTGCTCCCGGGAGGCTATCTTAGCCAAGCGTAAGAGGGCCACGGTTGTGTTCCGAACGGAGATCCCGTGACCCCCTTCAACGCTGATGGTGACCACTGTGGGTTTTAGTCGGGAGTCTGACATAACCCAGCTCTCTTCCTGGAGGCTGGGTATCCATAATGATTTCCCCACGATAAAAAAAAAAAAAAAAAAAAAAAAGGTTGGGTTGGGTTGGGTTAGGCGAGGTTAGGTTAGTTAGGGTCTCGTGTGAGCTGCCAGTCCCATCGGGCGCGTCCCTGCAGGATAGGGGAACGCCATGTCACTGTTGTGTGTGGCACCGGGAAACTGGCGTGGACCAAAACTGGCTGGGTTATGGCGTACCTCAGTCCTCCTTCTGGGACCGGGAGAAACGCTAAGGCATCATGGCCTGCGAGGCAGGCTTCGGTTACTCCCAGTATCCCTCTTCTGAGAGGGGACAGGGATGACTGGTGCGGCGGTGACAAAGATTGTATTCGTCGGCAAAGGACCACCCGGAATCCCTATTGGGACCGGGAGTCTCGGACAGGGAGGAATATTTATTTAAAGGAGCCGCGAGGAAGATAACTCTATAAAAATAACCCCAATCCCAAGGTCTAGCGTGCTGATGTGGGATGGCTGGGGGGATGCAGTCACTAGCGTTTTGGGGAGGGGATTCCAGGACCACACCCTGCTAAAAGGATAATAAAATGAACGCAGGACCCAATAACGTAATTACCCAGGGCGGCGGAATCCACCGGCCCAGCCCGCCGCCCCATCGTACTGGGCGGGGCAAGGAACCGCATCCACGAGACACAAACACGAAAACGTGTGCCCTTCGAACATCAGGGGCAAAACAAAAAAAGCGACGGCCAGATGGAGAACTCGGTTGGTTACGTGACCGTCGTGGGCGTTTTACTAGCCTACTCCCGGTAGTTTGGCAGGTGAAAGTGACGGTGCTGTCTGATGTATCGTCTGCATCACTAACATCTGCCCTTGTTCAAAGGCAGGGAGAAAGAGGGAGGAGGGACCCTGTGCGGAGACTCAGGCTACCAAATTTACGGCGATATCAGCCACGGCCTCTGAAGAGGAAACCAGAACCGAGGAGGAATTGTTAGAGCCCCTAATGACGCCGACAAATACCAGAACCAAGAAAACTTTCTGATCCTGAGGAACAGGCCCGTACACTACGCATCGCGCCTTCTGAGCCTTCGATAAGTATATCGGTGTTCAAATCACAGGCCATAGAGTCGTGGCGGATCGTCAAAACCCAGCGTGACTTGTCCGCGGCATTAGGTTGGTCAAAGACACATAAAAGCTGCAACGCACGAATTCGCAAGGAGGTCTGCTGTTGATGACCTGGTAGCGAGACTGGAGTGAGAGAATGAAGAACTGCGTTCACAACTCTCCAGTCTAAGCAGCAAATGGAGAAGCCATAGAGGAAATAAATATACCCGGAAGCAGGCTCCAGTAACAACTGGTTCAACTGAGAACACGATTGGTTCAACTGTCATCGGCATCTGCTGGTACTGGAAGAAAAGTTGATGGAACGAACAAGCCTTTGATTGAGAAGGTTGGCTGCCTTCGAGGCCAGATTGTTCCCCGATAAGATATTTCTGCCCACCTTTTGAGACTGTGCCAGGCAGCAGACATATACCACGCGACACCCTCAGGCTGCTGGAGAAAACAGAGAAAAAAGAAAACCTAAGAAATAAGCTCCTATCCTCCGGTGATCTCTCCAGTGCATGCGCCGATGTTGACACCAACATCAGCCCGTCCAGGCCAGAACGTTCATGGCGGATCAGCTAAAATGCCACGTAAGTCGAAGGCTAAACAGTTATCGCAAACATGGCAGTTGGCGACTATAAGAGCAAGAAGTAATGAAAAGGAGGAAGACTTTGCGTACCCCAACAACCGCGGCAGCAATAGTCAATAATACCAGAAGCCACCCATCGCATGCCAAGGTAATGGAAGTAGCGAAACAAGAATTCGACTGGTAGACTGCGGCATCGACACCCTTCGACAAAAACGAGCCAGCAATCTGGGGGCTTACTGTTGAAATCGGCGGCCCTGATAGTAACTCAAAAGCTGACAAGCCAACGACAATGCAGAGGTCCTTTGATCTCAATGTCCGCATTAGTCGTCCAACGAAGACAGGAGACGTTCGCCGAGGATCTCGACGACGCCGTCAGCCCTCGGAGCTGGGCTAACGCGGTCGCAGAAGCAGGAGGTTCATCAGAAGAGATAAAGTAGAGTTGATCCGCCGAACATCCATCAGTATGGGGACATGTTGGTTGCGTTGTCCGGTCACAACAGTCCGCAAACTGAAGGGCTGCTAAGGATAAGTGTTGGCTGGGGCTCAGCCTGAGTGGACATATTAGAGCCCAGACCCATGCACTGCTTCCGGTGCTTGGAAGGGACATGTTGGTAGCCGTGCCCCAACAACATAAACACAATAGAGGGATCGATGTTACGCCTGTGGTGAGCGTGGTCACAGGGCAAATCAGTGCACAGCGTCGGTACTGAAATGCCCACTGTGTTCAGACTCTAGGACGTCCAGCAAATCACAGGCTAGGAAAAAGGTGTGGCTCGTCCACCAAAAGCTGAGCGTAAGCCGAATACCACCCCGGTCGCAGAAACGTCGACAGCGGCAGATGCAAGACTGGGCCAAATGGCTCGAAATGGAGGTCGTTGATCTCACCTTCCTGTCCCTAAAAGTCCTCCAGGGCAACCTGAACCACGTTAAGGCGCAAGATCTGCTTACGCAGACCATAGTGGATGGCGGGTTGCTCAGTAGAGGAACCACGTTCCCGATCATCCCCGCTGGTCAGGTGACGACTCGGGTTCCGTAGCCATCTACTGGGATGGAGACAGCCCCACCCGCACCTTATTGGAGAAAGGGCAGGGCTTTGTTGCAGCAATGCGTCGCGGCCATCATAGGCCGTTACGTCTCTCCCAACAGGCCTCGCCGACTACGAGCCGTACCTGATGGATGGCTAACTTATTCGTGAGGTCAACCTCGTCCATTGATTATCCTGGGACTTCAGCCCACGCTAAGGCATGGGAAACCCCAGAGATAGTCCGAGAGATTTTAAAGAAATAATATTCCACCTCCGACTCATAAATCGGGGTCAGCACCGCGCGATGGGGAGTCGGTCGTGGATCAACATGGGCGACCCTTCCGCGATACGTCTGGTGTCAGGCTGGCGGGTCGCAGAGGAGGTGGTTACGTTATCGACCACCGCACATCGCTTTCGATGACATCTGGCCGGCCTGATACTATGACTAGCCGCCGCGAAAGCAGCCTGCCGCGACGCTGGTGTTCAAAACGGCCAGATCGAGACATGGTCGAAGCTGTTACCGTTGCGGCATGGCCAGATATCACCGAAGAGGTTTCGTTCGACCCAGAAGAAGAAGCGAATACTTCGGGGCAATGACAATGAATCTGCGATGTGTCAATGCCCCGGACCAGTCACCAAGCGCAGGGCTGTACTGGTGGTCGGCAGAAATTGCATAACGCGCAATCTGCTGGCGAAGTAGACGCCAGTACACCAGAACCCGGGGCAGGAGAAGGCAAGCTCCGCCGAAGAGGTAGCCAGACTATACGAGGCATACCGAGCGGCTACAAAGGCGTTGCAGATTGCAATTGCCAACGCCAAGTCTCGGTCCTGGCATGAGCTCCTGGAGGCTCAACAGAGATCCGTGGGGACGTCCATACCGGCAGTACTGGGCAACCCGACATTGGATGCCTCTAACGGGAAACCTTTAATCTTGACGCTGGGAAGAGTGATCAATACACTTCTTCCCAGCGGGTCAACAAGCCCTCTGCCCACCTTCGAAGTTCGCTGGAGGGTATGATGAGATGCGGGTAACCGTACAGAGTTGACCGAGCGTTAGCCGCTTGCGAGGTCGAACATAGCCCAGGACCCGACGGAATACCAGGTCGGGCTTCGATGTTGAGTTCAGCGTTTTAGGAGCGATCGAGGCAGCTGTTCACCAGCTGCCCCATACCGCCCTCGGCCAGCGAAGCCAAATCATCCTCTTAAAGAAGGAAGGCAGGGCCGCAGATTCTCTGCGTATCGTCCCATTTGCCTGTTGACGAGATTGGCAAATTGTCGAGAGGATTCTCGCTGTCTCAACGGGCATCTGTCGCGTCGGTCCAGATCTCGCCGAAAGCGCCCGGCTTCCGACAAGAACGTTCGACCATAGACGGACGCGTCCCGCCTGTTGTCGGAGCAGGCGGTGTCCCGGGGTGGGGTGGCACTGGCACCAGCTTGGACATTGTCGATGCCTTTGACCCCTGCCTGGGAAGCTAATCAGAGGGGGGCTTCGCTCTACCATCAAGTGCCCCCTATCTGCAAGGCGTGATCGTGACCACGGCAAAGGACAGGTACATTTTGTACATGGACAAAGACGGAAAAAAGATCCGGAGGAGATCTAGTGCGGTGTCTCACAGGCCTGGTGCTGGGCCCATTACTGTGGAACATAGCGTATGACGCGGTTCTGCGTAGCCGACTCTTCCCGCTAGCATCGCTGTTTGCTGGCGCAGACGACAACCTGATAGTCGCTAGCGGGAACACGTTTGAGAGGACCAAGGAGCCGCCGGAGCTTGGGGTGGAAATCGTCGTCGCCATAAATCTACGAGTTGGGATTAGAAATAGCGCTGCACAAGACCTGAGGCGCATGGTCTGGCCAAACGCTCAGGGGCAGGAACCACCTGACCTGTAAAACTGTAGGTGGGTCTGTCGAGTGGGAGTACATGAAATATCTGGGCCTACCGGACAGTCGCTGGGGGCTTCAGAAGAGCACTGAGCGCCTAGTCCCCTGAACAGAGAGGGCAGGTGCTATGCACAGACTGCCGCCCAATCTAGGGGACCGGGTGAAGTGTTCGCCGCTCGCGCCGGAGCGCCGTCCGATCCGTAGCCCTTTGCGGAGCGCCGGTGTGGGCGAAGGTAGCCAACGCCGATGTAGAACTAACCCAGTGTGCAACGATGATGCCAGGCGACGCAGTGAGGATATCGCACGATATCCTTCGAGGCGGCAAATCGTCCTGCCCGCATTCCGCCTTGATATACTGGTGAAATGGATGCGCGGGTGTATAACCGAATACGCATCCGCCAGGATGGTGATAACGAGCCAGTAGAGGCGTTCGAGGCCACATAAGCGGCAGGAACGTCAGAACGCCTCGAGACGGCGTGTTCGGTTTAGTGAAGAGCGACACGCGCGCAGACGCGTCGTCGAGGCGCGTTCCTGCCGGTCTGGAGGCCTGGCTCCAGCGACGGAGAGGAAGACTCACCTACAGACTTACACAGGTGTACTTACCGACATGGCTGTTTCGGTGATTATTCGCGTAAGATCGGACGTGAGGCGACGGCGAACTGTTTCCATTGCGGTGACGATCCAGGACTCTGCATCGCATACCGGGGCCTGCCCAGCATGGGAAGCAGAGCGGAGTATCCCGGTGAGCCGCATTGGATTTAGAAACCCCTCCTGCCAGCAGTCGCCGGCGATGCCTTGAGCGGATTCGGCATGGGGGCCGTAGCCGCTTTCAGAGACTGTGATGCAGCCCAGAAGGAGGCTACTGAGCGATCGAGAGAGTGGCTGATCCAGTTCGGAGGCGGGGCCATCGAGGCGAAGTTGTGCCTCGTCACGGCCCTCCTAACAATGGTGTTCCTCATCAGGAAATGGGCCTCAAGAGTCGCGGCCCGGGGCGCGAGCCCGAATGCTCATTAAAGCGACTTGAGGCGAGAGGTCGACGTGGTCTCGAGCCACTGTGCTAGCAATTCTGGGATTCTGGGGCAACGTTGTTGCTCCCGGAGGCTATCTTAGCCAGCGTAAGAGGGGCTACGGTTGCGTTCCGAACGGAGATCCCGTGACCCCTTCCTCAACGCTGATGGTGACACTGTGGGTTTTAGTCGGTGGAGTCCGACATAACCTGTAGCCTTCCCGGAGGCTGGGTATCCATAATGGATTTCCTCAATGATAAAAAAAAAAAAAAAAAAAAAAAGGTTGCTGGGTTGGGTTAGGTTAGTTAGGTTAGGTTAGGGTTCCCGTGTGGAGTTGCCAGTCCTCCCATCGGGCGCGTCCCCAGGTGGCGGATGGGGAATGCCATGTCACTGTTGTGTGTGGCACCGGGAAACCGGCGTGGACCAAAACTGGCTGGGTTATATGCACCAGTCCCTTCTGGGACCGAGAAACGGCCAAGGGCATCATGGCTCTGCGAGGCAGGCTTCACATTCTGCATCCCTCTTCTTGAGAGGGACAGGGGATGTGACTGGTGCGCGGCGGTGCGACAAAGATTGCACCTTGGCTGGCGCCGGACCACCCGAACCTTTATTGGGACCGGAGCTCCTGGATAGGGAGGAATATTTATTTAAGGGAGTCGCGAGGAAGATAACCTCTATAAAAAATAACCCCAATCCCAAGGTCTAGCGTGCTACGGATGAATGGCTGGGGATCCCAGTCACCAGCGTTTTGGGGGAGGGATTCTCCAGGACCACACCTCGCCAAAAGGATAATAAAATGAACGCAGGACCTAATAACGTAATTACCCAGGCGGCGGAATCCACCCCCGGCCTAGCCCGGGCTGCCCCATCGTATCTGGCGGGGCAAGGAACTGCATCCACGAGACACAAACATTGAAAACGTGTGCCCTGAACATCAGGGGCAAAAAAAGGACGAAGCTGTGATGGAGAACCTTCGGTTGGGTTACGTGACCGTCGTGGGCGTTTTACTAGCCCAAGTACTCCCGGTAGTTTGGCAGGTGAAAGTGACGGAGGTTTATCTGATGTATCGTTCGTATCACTAACATCTGCCCTTGTTCAAAGGCAGGAGAAAGAGGAGAAAGGGACCCCTGTGCGGAGACTAGCTACCAAATTTACGGCGATATCAGCCACGGCCTCTGAAGAGGAAACCAGAACCGAGGAGGAATTGTTAGAGCCTAATGACGCCGACAACACCAGAACTAAGAAAAATCTTCCCTGATCCTGAGAGGAACAGGCCTGTACATCGTGCACTCATGCCTTCTCTGAGCTCGATAAGTATATTTGGTGTTCAACCACAGGCTTATGAGTCAGTGGCGGATCGGTCAAAACCTGGAAAGGTGACTTGTCCGTGTGCATTAGGCCGGCTGTGCGACAGCCATACAAAAGCTGCAACGCACGAATTCGCAAGGAGTCTGCTGCTGATGACTCGGTAGCGAGACTGAAGCGAGAGAATGAAGAATCAGGCTCCGCCAACCTCCAGTCTAAGCAGCAAATGGAGAAGCTTATGAGGAAATAAACATACCCGGAAGCAGCTCCAGTAACAACTGGTTCAACTGGAGAACACGATTTCGGTTCAATCGTCATCGGCATCTGCTGGTACTGAAGAAAAGGGGTTGATGGAAATTTGAATTGGCGCCTTGATTGAGAATAAGTTGGCTGCTCGAGGCCAGATTGTTCCCCGATAAGAGTTTCCGCCCACCTTTGAGACCCTTCAGCAGGCAGGCAGCAGACACAGCACCACGCGACCACCCTTGCTAGGCTGCTGAGAAAACGAGGAGAAAAAGAAAACCTAAGAAATAAGCTTCCCACCTCCGGTGGTAGATCTTCCTCCAGTATGCGCCGATGTTGACACACCAATATCAGCCCCGTCCAGTTGTGAAACGTTCGCGGCGGACTTAGCTAAAATGCCACGTAAGTCGAAGCGCTAAACAGCGATCCGTAAACATGGCAGTTGGCGACTATAAGAGCAAGAAGGGGAAATGAAAAGGAGGAAGACTTTGCGTACCCCAACAACCGCGGTAGTAACAGTCACATTACCAGAAGGGTCACCCATCACGTATGCCAAGGTAATGGAAGTAGCTAAAACAAGAATTGACTGGCAGACTGCGGCATCGACACCCTTCGACAAAAACGAGCCATAACTGGGGGCTTACTGTTGGAAATCGGCGTCCTGGATAGTAACTCAAAAGCTGACAAGTTAACGACAACAATGCAGGGTGAGGTCCTTTGATCTCAATGTTGCATTAGTCGTCCAACGAAGACAGGAGACGTTCGCCGAGGGATCTCGACGACGCTCGTCAGCTCCTTCGAGCGGCTAACGCGGTCGCAGAAGCAGGAGGTTGCTCAATAGAAGAGATAGTGAGTTGATCCGCCGAACATCCACTAGTATGGGGATGTTGCTGTTGCGTTGTCCGGTCACAACAGTCCGCAAATTCAGCGGCTGCCATGGCTATGTTGGTTGGGGCTCAGCTCGAGGACATATTAGAGCCTGGCACCCATGCACCAAGCCTCCGGTGCTTGAAAAGGGACATGTTGGCAGCTGGTGCCCAACAATGGCAAACAGAGAGGGACTACGTGTCGTAGAGCGCGTGGTCACAGGGCAAATCAGTGCACAGCGTCGGTACTGAACGTGCCCACTGTGTTCAGACTTAGGACGTCCAGCAAATCACAGGCTAGGAAAAAGGTGTGGCTCGTCCGACCAAAAGCTGAGCGTAAGCCGAATAACACCTCTTGGCTTCCGTAGAAACGTCGACAGCGGCAGATGCAAGACTGGGCCAAATGGGCTCGGAATGGAGGTCGTTGAGACCCCACCTTCCTGTCCCTAAAGTCCTCCATAGGGCAACCTGAACCACTGCCGCTATAAGTGCGATTCGCTTACGCAGACCATAGTGAGCGGCTGCCCTAGCAGTAGTGGCGGAACCCACGTCGTTCCTGATCATCCCCGCTGGTCAGGTGACGACTCGTCCCGTAGCCATCTACTGTATTGGAGAAAGAAAGCCCCACCCGCACCTATTGAGAAAGGGCAGGGCTTTGTTGCAGTGCAATGGGCACCATGGCCATCATAGGTTGCTGGCTGGGTTCCCTCCCCAACAGGTCACTCGCCGACCACGAGCCGCACTTCGGATGGATGGCTAACTGCATTCGCAGGAGGTGTCAACCTCGTCCATTGATTATCCTGGGACTTCAACGCCCACGCTAAGGCATGGGAAACCCCAGAGACAGTCCGAGGGGAGAGATTTTAAAAGAATGGCGGTTGGTCTTGACCTCCGACTCATAAATCGGGTCAGTAACGCCTGCGCGATGGCAGGGGGATTTTGTCGTGACTTAACATGGGTGACCTCTCGCGATACGTCCAGTCAGGGTTATGGGTCGCAGAGAGGTGGTTACGTTATCGGACCACCGTTACATCGCTTTCGATGACATTCGGCCGGCCTGATATCATGACTAGCCGCCGCGAAAGCAGCCCGCCGCGACGCTGGTGTCTAAAACGGCTAGATCGAGACATGGTCGAAGCTGCCGCCACTGTTGCGGCATGGCCAGATATCACCGAAGAGGTTTCGGTCTGACCCAGAAGAAGAAGCGAACTGGTTTTCGGAACAATGACACGAATCTGCGATGTGTCAATGCCCCGGACCAGTCACCCCAAGCGCAGGCTGTACTGGTGGTCGGCAGAAATTGCAGGACTGCGCGCAACTACTGCGAAGTAGACGCCATACACCAGAACCCGAAGGAGGAGAAGGCAAGCTCCGGCCGAAGAGGTGTAGCCAGACTATACTATGGATACTGAGCGGGCTGGCAAAGGCGTTGCAGATTGCACTACAACGCCAAGTCTTCGGTCCTGGCATGAGCTCCTGGAGGCTCAACAGATCCGTGGGGACGTCCACATACCGCTGGTACTGGGCAACCCGACATTGATGCCTCCTCTAACGGAAACCCTTGATCCGGAGCTGCTGGGAAGAGTGATCAATACACTTTTCCCAGCGGGCCGGTTGTCCCTCTGCCCACCTTCGAAGTTCGGAGTGGCGCGATGATGCGGGTAACTGTACAGGAGTTGGACCGAGCTGTTAGCTTGCGAGGTTGAAACATAGCTCCAGGACCCGACGGAATACCAGGTCGGGTCTGGATGTTGAGTCTAGCTGCCTTAGGGGACAGACTGCGCGGGCTGTTCCACCAGCTGCCCATACCGCCACCACGTTCCCCGGCCTGAAGGAAGCCAAATTGTCCTCTCTTAAAGAAGTTGGTGGGTAGGGCCGCAGATTCTCCCTCTGCGTATCGTCCCATTTGCCTGCTAAGACGAGATTGGCAAATTGTTCGAGAGGATTCTTGCTTTTCGTCTCGAACGGGCATCTGTCGCGTGTCGGTCCAGATCCGCCGAAAGGTGCCCGGCTTCTCCGACAAGAACGCCCGGACCAGACGCGATTTTTCGTCCGCTCGTTGTCGGAGCAGGCGGTGTCCCGGGGTGGTGGCACTATAATTAGCTTGACATTGTCGATGCCTTTAACCCCGCCCTGGGAAGCAACTGTGAGGGGGCTCGCCTACCACCGCGCCCCTTATCGCAAGGCGTGATCGCGGACTACTGCGCGACAGGTACATTTTGTACAGCGGACAAAGACGGAAAAAAGATCCGGAGGGAGATTCAGTGCGGTGTTCCATAGGGTTCGGTGCTGGGGCCCATTACTGTGGAACATAGCGGCGACGCGGTTCTCAGGTAATGACCGAAGCAGCATCAAGGTTGTTTGCTATGACGACAACCTGATAGTCGCTAGCGGAAACACGTTTGAGAGATTCATGAGCTGCCGAGCTTGGGGTGAAATCGTCGTCGCCAGAATTCACGAGTTGGGATTAGAAATAGCGCCGCACAAGACCGAGGCGCTATGGTTCCACAAATCACCCAGGGTGGGAACCACCCGACCTGTGTGTCCGGGTAGGTGGGCCCAGTCAGGAGTGGGAGGCACATGAAACATCTGGGCCTCCTACTGGACAGTCGCTGGGGCTTCGAAGAGCACTGAGCGCCTAGTCCCCCGAATAGAGGGGGTGGCAGGTGCTGGGCGGCTGTATCACGTCAATCTAGGGGACCGGGTGGCGTTCGCCGCCCCTATGCCGGAGTCGTCCGATCCGTAGCCCTTTATGGAGCGCGCCGGTGTGGGCGAAAAGGCTAGCCATCCGCTCGATGTAGAACTAAAATCTACAGTGTGCAACGACGGATGGCCATACCGGATTGTGCGCGAGGATATCGCACGATATCCTTCGAGGCGTAGTAACCGTCCTGGCTCGCATTCCGCCTTGGATATACTGGCGGAAACGGATGCGCAACCGAACATGCATCCGCCGCCAGGATGGTGATAGCGAGCCAGTAGAGGCGTTCGAGGCCATTGCTGGCAGGAACGTCAGAATGCCTTCGAGACGGCGTGCGTTCGGCTTAGGGTGAAGAGCGACACGCGCGCAGACGCGTCGTCGAGGCGTTCCTGCCGGTCTTCGAGGCCTGGCTCCAGCGACGGAGAGGAAGACCACCACAGACTTGTTATTAGTAGGCTATTGGATATACTTCGGTGATTATCTGTGTTCCACACGATAATCACCGAAACACATAACCAGTTGTTGTCGCCCCGTCCGATCTTCGACGTGAGGCGACGGCGAACTGTTTCATTGCGGTGGACGATCCAGGACTCGCATCGCATACTCTCGGGTTTGCCCAGCATGGGAAACAGAGCGGGAGTATCCTGGTGAGCCGCATTGATGAAACTCCTCTCCCTGCCAGTGCAGTCGTCGGCGATGCGAGAGCGGAGATTCGGCATGGGGGCCGTAGCCGCTTTCAGAGACCGTGATGGCCCAGAGGCTACTGAGCGGATCGAGAGAGTGACAGGTGATCCTGCTCGAGGCGAGGCCATCGAGGCGCAGTTGTGCCTCGTCACGGCCTTCCTAACAATGGTGTTCCTCACCAGAAACGGGGCCTCAGTCAGTGGGCGCCTGGGGCGCAAGCCCGAATGCCTGGCTAAAGCGACTTGAGGCGAGGAGGCCCATCGTGGTCTCGAGCCACCGTGCTAGCACTGCGGGTCTCTGGGAGCGCCGTTGTTGTTCCCGGAGGCTATCTAGCTGCTGCAAGAGAGGCCACGGTTGCGTTCCGAACGAGATCCCGTGACCCTTCTCAACGCTGATGGTGACCACCGTGGGGTTTTAGTCGGTGGAGTCCGGACATAACCCAGCTCTCTCTCCCGGAGGCTGGGTATCCATGACGGATTTCCTCATTGATAAAAAAAAAAAAGGTTAGGTTAGGCTAGGTTGGCCAGCTAGGTTAGGTTTTATTTTTTTTTTTTTTGTATGTTTCTACAATTTTCCTTCATAATTTTATCGTCATAATTTTTAGCCGGCGCACACAATGATTTTCCCAACCCTCACATATTCTCTTTTTTTTTTTTTTTTTCTTCGGAATTAGTATATTCATTTTGTATTTTTACATTTTCACTTGGGATTACAAATAGTACCTTATCTCATCTATCTTATATACTATTGGCCACTATTTTTACAGTTTTTTTTTTTTTTTAATACATTTTATTTCTCTACTTTTGCTATATCATCTTATAGTTATATTATATGTTCATGTATATTCTATATATTACTATATTAATATATACATACATATTTCATAACTTCTTATTATTTTTCTCATGTTTTGTTTTACTTACTACTTTACGCACTGTATTTATAATAATATTGAAAAAGTCGTCTCTACTCGCTTTGTCCAATTATTGTAGATCGCTTAAGTTTGTTTTTTACTATTTTCTTATTTACTTTTATTTCTAGTCTTTTCTTTACACTCAAATATTGACAATCTTTCAATAAGTGTGTGTAATACAGTTTTTCTTCTGCATCACATGCGCAAGCGGGAATGGTTTTACATTTAAATCGAACAAATAATCTGAAAAATCCTCGTGTCCAGTTAAGGTTTGAGCCAATAAGGGTGTGATTGATATTTTCCTTACTAACTTATATGTTAGCATTTGGTAAAAATAATTTTGTAATTTCCTCCTGTTTCTCCTCCACATATCGTTTATTCCATGTCTGCATTGTGACTTCTGACTGTTTCTTTGTACGATATTGGGCATCTGTCATATTCCGATTTTGTCTTTTTTATGTACGCCGCCGTTTTGCCAGTTCATCTGCTCTTTCATTGCCTTGATTCCAACAGGCTTTTAACCTAATGTAGTTCTTATTTAGTATTTCATCCCATGCTTGTTTAATTATGCGTGTGCTAGCAAGAAAATTTTGTTGAATTTAGTGTTTCTAGGACTGACTTGGAATCGCTCAAGATTTTAATAGTTGTTCTTTTCTATTCATATTGCTATTTCTGTTGCCTGGTAAAGTGTACATTTCAGCTTGATACAGTACAGAAATTTTCAATTTATATTTCTTTTGGAAGAACTTCTTCTCCATCCTTCCAAGCTGTTAGTGTTGCACCCACTTTTCCTTCGATTTTATCTGTCTGTGTATATGAACAGAACGTCTTTATGAGTTTCTGAACATATTTCTGTCTCCTTTCTATCGGATTTCAATTTATATTTTTCTTTCTTTTTGTCGGATGCATCAGTTCCGTAAATAGCACTTTCTCTTCTACTTTTCTGTCTCCTATAAGATCACTTTGTGGCTTGCCCTCTTGCTTTGTATATCAGTTCTGCTTCTTCAATCTAAGATCCAAAGGTAGTAGCTCCCTGTCAGGATTAGGGCTGCGTTCAACGAGACTGTTCTATATGACCTACAAATTTTCTGCGCGAAACCTCTTTGTAATGCGTTTAAATATTTTTGAATGGTAATTTTTTCAGCTGCTTTACCCCAATAATAATTTGAAGCGGTACATGATGATTGGCCTGATTACTGCGGCTTCTATATCGTTCTGATGACCTCCGAATTAAGACCCCAGTGAATTTTTTGCAGATCGTATATTTGTTTAGGATGTTTGTGACTTTTCATTTACATGGCATACATGGCTGTGAAAAGTCATTTTCCTATTCATTATAAGTCCCAGAATTTGCACCTGTCTATCAGTTTGATTTCCCTGTGCCTCCCATATATAATTCCCTACATCGTATTTTAATTTTTTAGTTATAACTACCCATTCGTTTTTGTGCTGCAAATTTTACTTGTTGTTTAGACCGAACCGCTTAGATAACGGCAGCGTAAACGTCGGCTGCGTCTGCAAAATTAATAAGTGCTGTAAAATTGACAATATTTGTGAAAAAGTGATGTGGTGATGTGAGTTGGTGTTCACAACAAACCCGGATTTATGTGGGACAAACCCTATCCTGAAGGATTAAAGAACTGGAACCCTAGACTTTGATGGTGAAAGTCAATACGAAGGTCAGTGTTTGCTTAATTTGACTTAAAGGTCTAGATAGGTGCCGTTAACATTCATCTAACGGTGAAAATTTCTGCTAAAATATCTGAAAATCTGACGAAGTTATTAGCATATCAAAATTAGTGTACATAATTCCTATAAAACCGCATGGTCTAATGAAATTGAGACCACGCGGTTAGCACGTGTTTACCTCGTTACGACGGCGTCAACGGGCCCGACGAAGACTTGAAGACAATTGTTAGGGAGCCCGCCACGCCCCTGACTGAAGACTCCAGTGACTTGGTCCAGGTAAGCCTCGAGAGCACTCCCTAAACCAACATCCAAAATTACTCGAGTTTGGACTCAAATGAGTCAGGATCTTGAGCCCCTCCCAAAAGTATCATAACTCTGCAACCCCCCACCCCTTGACCACCTAATCTCCACTTGTCGTTCTCAAATACCTCTTTAAAAGTAACGCCCACGAAGCTTCCTCCCCTGCCCTTCGTACCGAGGTTGTTTCACCCCCGCGAGATATATCTCGGTAAATGCTTGCCAGACTACCAGTGTGACGGCTAATTTGAACTAGCAAAACAAGACCTATCGATTGGCTCTGCAGGATTTGTCAAATTGTAAAAAAAAAAAAAAATAATAAAAAAAATAATAAAATAAAAATAAAAAAAGTGAAATTTTGTATATTACTATAGTTTAGGTAATAAGCAAAATACGTCACTAACCTTTGCTTGTACACGCTTTGTATAATATCTTATTCTAAAATTAATTGTAAATATATACATTTAAAAATGTCTCAAAAAGTAACAGCAGGAATGTGGACATGCGTAAGCGGGCTCTTTGGTGAGTACTGAAAAGTGCGTGAAACTACTGACAGTCATATGTCCAAGTCTGAAGTCGTTACAGATACAAACCCAGGTTCGGAGTCCTTTCTTCCCTCCTGCAATAGCTAATAAGTATCTCAAGAAGCCAAATTACAACTTGAGCAATTTTGGTAAATATAAAAACTACTATAAAAGGAAACCGTAATTAGTAGTTTAAAAGGACTTATGAAATAGTTTTACGACTGAATGAATCTAGGCAAACATTACAATTACAAGTAGAAAAGTGAAAGCGCAGTTAAAGGATGAAATGATACGTAAAGAAAAGAACCATAATTGAAAAGTTGAGGTGAGGCAATAAAGAAATTACAAGAACGCAGAAACGAACATTCACAGGTGATTTCTATGAAGTCGTGACTTGAGAGAAATATTGACACGATGTATTAGATAAAATAAGTAAAACGCGGCCAAATAATGACGCAACGCAAAAAAGTAGAAGAATTATTAACGGAATTAAAAGAAAATAAAGCCTAAGGAGTCCAAATCCCATCTAAAATCCTTCGAAGAAAACTTGGACACAGATGCA
>JAGSMR010000635.1:0-26332 GCA_029286605.1 Sericinus montela | reverse complement strand
TCTACGGAACAAGTAACATATGCCATTTGTTTCTGAACCTTGAATTCTGCAATATTATTCTCAAAGTTACGGAGTGGTTTGGTGATAGCGATTCGAGTCAAGAGACCTGGAGTCTGATATCCCAGCACGTAGCAATCGCTTTTTCAAAACTTATGTACGATTTTCATCGTCAGCCTGGACTTAAAGACAGCGTTAGGCTCACCACCGTCACGATATCCCAAAAGTAATACAGTGGACAGTGGGTCGAAGTGACTTAATAGTCTTTATCTGTATCTATCCCAGTATTGGGAATAGCATGAAGATATTTCTCTTAAAGAATTTTCTTATTTATCTTTTACACAGCAAGATAATCGTGCGTCACCTGAAGTGATTACCAACGTTGTAAGATCTCTGCAGAACCTTAAAAGACCGGACCAGAGTCATCTCAGAGGTGGAACGTCGTGAGTCTTATCGCTTGAGGATGCCATGTTTAGAGACGAAACACGTGTCGCGGTATCATGGGTGATGGTGTATGCTACCTGGAGTCTAGTGTAGTGCCTGTGTATGCGGTGGGGAATGTTATACAATTAATGCAGGCATATGTGGGAGAGAGCGTGGTGCTTTACTACTCTACGGAACAAGTAACATATGCCATTTGTTTCTGAACCTTGAATTCTGCAATATTATTCTCAAAGTTACGGAGTGGTTTGGTGATAGCGATTCGAGTCAAGAGACCTGGAGTCTGATATCCCAGCACGTAGCAATCGCTTTTTCAAAACTTATGTACGATTTTCATCGTCAGCCTGGACTTAAAGACAGCGTTAGGCTCACCACCGTCACGATATCCCAAAAGTAATACAGTGGACAGTGGGTCGAAGTGACTTAATAGTCTTTATCTGTATCTATCCCAGTATTGGGAATAGCATGAAGATATTTCTCTTAAAGAATTTTCTTATTTATCTTTTACACAGCAAGATAATCGTGCGTCACCTGAAGTGATTACCAACGTTGTAAGATCTCTGCAGAACCTTAAAAGACCGGACCAGAGTCATCTCAGAGGTGGAACGTCGTGAGTCTTATCGCTTGAGGATGCCATGTTTAGAGACGAAACACGTGTCGCGGTATCATGGGTGATGGTGTATGCTACCTGGAGTCTAGTGTAGTGCCTGTGTATGCGGTGGGGAATGTTATACAATTAATGCAGGCATATGTGGGAGAGAGCGTGGTGCTTTACTACTCTACGGAACAAGTAACATATGCCATTTGTTTCTGAACCTTGAATTCTGCAATATTATTCTCAAAGTTACGGAGTGGTTTGGTGATAGCGATTCGAGTCAAGAGACCCGAGTCTGATATCCCAGCACGTAGCAATCGCTTTTTCAAAACTTATGTACGATTTTCATCGTCAGCGGTTTTTCGGGACCAATACAACTTAGAGACCTTCAAGAAAAGAGCCTATACCTTCCTCAAAGGCAGGCAACTCATCTGCTATGCCAGTGGTATTGCAGGTGAGCATGGGCGGCGGTAATCACTTACCATCACGTAAGCCACCTGCTCGTTTGCCTCCCTTTTCTATAAAAAAAAAAACGCTTACACCGCGACATTGGGTGCACGGAGTAACATAAATTTATTTGACGTAACCCTTCTCCGACGTACTCAAGTGGTTTTACATTAGACAATGACTTTGGCAAATGTTCATAACTCTCAACTATCTTTTTTAAACTTCAGTATTTATTTTCCTCAAAAACACAATTGACTAAAAAATATTTATAAATAGTAGTAAAATGATTTTGGGATGACCTGCACAGTATTGCGGGCAGTCAATGGCGGTGGTAGGATCTTTATTTGTGGCAATATTTTAGGGTAAGCGAGAACAGGAGGGGAAAGAAGTATTAAATGACAAAAAAGAAAGAACAGTATATTGTTTTTATTATTAAAAGAGTGTAGTTTAAAACAGTGATACTGCCATAGGTTATTATGTTTATAAATAAATATCTTCACGCAATTCCCAATACAGGGGTAGACAGAGGTCTAGTCTAGAAAATTAAGTCCTTTTGACCCACCTTTCACCGAAGATATTTTCGGGACAATGTGACAGGTGGTGAGCCCGTAGCCGTCTTTATGTCCAAGCCTTTAATATAGCCTTTACTAAAGGTTGTCTGGAAAAAATCGCTTTTAGCGATAAAACCGCTATTTGTGTCACCACAGTCTTACAAAATTTAATATTGTATATTTTCTGTGTTGGTGTGCAATAAAGAGTTTTCTATCTATCTATAACTACATCGGTGATGTTATCTAGATATTTCAAGTATTCAAAAACGTAAACGGAAAAGAAAAACTAAAAGGAACATTTCAAACCCACCATATTATATTTTTAAAATCAATTTACAATACATATTAGACAATAGATGACACAACAAAATCTGTAATGAAACATAATAACAAAAAGTCACGATAGGCGAGTATTTTATTTTTTAAAATAACGAAAATACAGTTTCAAACATTAAATGATTAGAGATAGCATTGGAACGTTCAACTCATTCCTAGAAATTTTGAAAGAAGCATGAAATGGAATGAATTCAATCACGTTATTGCTTTAAATTTATTTCGAGATTATTATTACTCCTAAAGTCACGACAGCCGATTGGTTGGGTGGTCGAATTTCGAGTCAAAAGACCGAGTTCATCTCAGGTGGTAGGCCTGTAATGGTTTTTCAACCCATGTACGGTCATACTGGCCGGAGGGCAACGGTCATCACCTGTCACGTTATCCCAAAAATGTCTTCGATGGAAGGTGGGTTTGAGTGATGATTGTTCAGACTAGACCTCTGTCTACCCTGTATTGGGAATTGCGTGAAGATATTTATTATTATTACTACGACAGAAAACCCACATTTTTATTGTGTGGTAGCAAGTGAAGCCAGGTTGCTGCTATGAATAATGAAGAAATGTACTGAAGAAAATAATGAATATATAAAATAAATATAAATATCTTCACGCAATTCCCAATACAGAGGTAGACAGAGGTCTAGTCTAGACAATTGTCCCTTTGACCCACCTTCCACCGAAGATATTTTCGGGCCAACGTGACAGGTGGTGAGCCCGTCGCCGTCTTTATGTCCAAGCCTTTAATATAGCCTTTACTAAAGGTTGTCTGAAAAATCGCTTTTAGCGATAAAACCGCTATTTGTGTCACCACAGTCTTACAAAATTTAATATTGTATATTTTCTGTGTTGGTGTGCAATAAAGAGTTTTCTATCTATCTATAACTACATCGGTGATGTTATCTAGATATTTCAAGTATTCAAAAACGTAAACGGAAAAGAAAAACTAAAAGGAACATTTCAAACCCACCATATTATATTTTTAAAATCAATTTACAATACATATTAGACAATAGATGACACAACAAAATCTGTAATGAAACATAATAACAAAAAGTCACGATAGGCGAGTATTTTATTTTTTAAAATAACGAAAATACAGTTTCAAACATTAAATGATTAGAGATAGCATTGGAATGTTCAACTCATTCCTAGAAATTTTGAAAGAAGCATGAAATGGAATGAATTCAATCACGTTATTGCTTTAAATTTATTTCGAGATTATTATTACTCCTAAAGTCACGACAGCCGATTGGTTGGGTGGTCGGAATTTCGAGTCAAAAGACCGAGTTCAATCCCCAGGTGGCAGGTTCGTACCAATGGGTTTTTCTAAAAACCTATGTACGAATTACATCGTTGGCTTGGACATAAAGACGGCAACGGGCTCATCACCTGTCACGTTATCCCAAAAAATGTCTTCGATGGAAGGTGGGTCGAAGGGACTTTATTGTCTAGACTAGACCTCTGTCTACCCCTGTATTGGGAATTGCGTGAAGATATTTATTATTATTACTACGACAGAAAAAAACCCACATTTTTTATGGTGTGGTAGCAAGTGAAGCCAGGTTGCTGCTATGAATAATGAAGAAATGTACTGAAGAAAATAATGAATATATAAAATAAATATAAATATCTTCACGCAATTCCCAATACAGAGGTAGACAGAGGTCTAGTCTAGACAATTGTCCCTTTGACCCACCTTCCACCGAAGATATTTTCGGGCCAACGTGACAGGTGGTGAGCCCGTCGCCGTCTTTATGTCCAAGCCAACGATATAAATCGTACATAGGTTTTTGAAAAACCCATTGGTACAAGCCTGCCACCTGGGGACCGAGCTCGGGTCTCTTGACTCGAAATTCCAACCACTCGGCTATCATGGCGGTCACGTGGTGACAGTAAATATTTTAATTAGATTTCTTTTAAAAAGAAATTCTAGACATAATAGGACAGTAAGAACTCTCGGGGCTTTCATAAGCTACAATGGAATCAAAGTTAAATAGTACAGATAATGAAATTTGTACTGACTTTAAAGACATTAAACTTGTAGATTTATTCTACTTTGGTACAAAAAGGATTATTACAAGTTCAAATAAAGTTACATATTATTGTCATGATAGCCGAGTGGTTCGATGATCGGAATTCGAATCTAGAGACAAGAGTTCGCGCTATATATTTTCCTCGCCATTCGGTCGTCACTCATTCGCTCAATGTGCCCAAAACATTTAAGCACGCCTTTATTCATTACAGTGAAAAGATGATCTTTCAAACCGGACATATTGCGATTCTCTTCGCTTCGTTTTCAGTCGGCTTTGGAAGCGCCGCATATTCGACGAATAGATCTCATCTCTTGAAGAGGAAGCTTATTGTAAATGTTTAGAAATTCTGCCAACAGCCAAAGATTCTATAGTGGGGTCTGCGATAGGTTGCTTGTTCACTACATAGCCTTACATTCGTTCGTAAACCGTTAACAGTTACAAGCATTGGTGCTTACTTCAAGTTATTAAAAGAAATTTTAGAAAAATGAGACGGTACGACTTTCTAGTGCGTAGTGACCGTGCCTTCGAAGCGTAGAGCAGGGTACGAATGTAATCGTTAGAGCAATCATTTGTGTTAAGAATATGAAAGCTTGTGCTGGAGTCATGTAAATACATATATTTGTATAAATATTTATATATGTATTATTGTATAAATATTAATGTTGTAATATTAGCTAATTTACAAGATGGAGATGACAGGTTCATCAGTTGTCAAGCTGTTCCAAATGTGCTCCGGTGAAATAACGATCGTAAAGGCTACATAGCCTGAATCTCTAGCTACCCTGGCATTAGAAAATGACTGTAGATAGAAGGAATTAAAATGCTTTATGAAAAATGTAATGTAGACAAATTTTCAAATATATACCTTAATGTACACTTAATTAGTAATACTTTTGTAAATGATAAGTACAAATTAAGGGCTCTCCACCTAAGTACGGCCTCACCGTTGTAATTGGTGCTTTGAGGCGGCTATGCCCAATCTGCGGCAGCACTAAGTGCTTTACTATGTACTACAGATGGGGCTGTTATCATTTACAGAAGCTCGTGTTTTCCATTATTTACCAATAATTAGTAAATTAATTGAACATTAAATGGGTATCGTAAGATGCCACTAAGGAAAAGCCTATTAAATGGCAATGGCTGCCAACAGACACTGGCAGCATTAATCAAAATATCTTTAAGCTATTTCCAATACAGGGGTAGATAGAGGACTCAATAACTAACTCATTTTGACCCACCTTTCAACGAAGATATTTTTGGGAAAACGTGACAGGTGGAGAGCCTGTTGCCGTCTTTTAGGTCTAAGCCAACGATATGAACGTTACGTAAGTTATTGTAAAACCCTTTGGTATGAACCTGCTACCTAGACAATCCTATACCGAACTTGGGTCTCTTGAATTATATTCCAATCACCCAATCCTAATCCTATGTGTCCTATATGACACCGAGAAACCATTTCGAAATATACCAGACTAAATTTCGGAGGAGGTTCATGTTGCACTATACTTTTAAAAGCCGTTATGATGATGACGACGATGGCGAATGTAAGGGTGAAAAGATCTTTTTTTTATAGAAAAGGGAGGCAAACGAGCAGGTGGCTCACGCGGTGGTAAGTGATTACCGCCGCCCATGAACACCCGCAATACCAGAGGCTTAGCAGATGCGTTGCCTCCCTTAGAGTGCCCCCTCCCCCAGAATTGGGGGAGGGAGGTGTGTGGGCCACCGGTTACCTGCACTCATCAGACGAAACGCAGAAGTTTGTTAGACTTCTACTTCACGCCGGTATTCTGTGAGGTCGTGGTACTTCCCGGTCGAGCCGGCCCATTCATGCGTGTAAGATCTAACACTCTACCACTAAGAGATCTATTTTAAATGAACTATTCGTAATGAATTAACTGAGCATGTCGGCCCACAGCTTTGAAATACTATAAGTAGTGCTTTCACAATAATGTGCATGTCTGCAATAACTATATTTTTCCTTGGACAGAACGAATATAATATTACATTATAAAGACGTAGGGACGAATAATTGCTAAAATTAAAAACTGCGCGATATGCAAAGAAAACGACTTTATTTACTTACATCGCGTCTGTTTAGTCGCCGCACCAATTGAATTTACGAATTACTTTTATCTGAAATTTCATATCTAAATGTCATAATTCACCGGAGAGCGTGTACACAAAGATATAATAAATCCAATTGAGATCTGATCATTACTGACGCCTGATTTCCTATGAGTATAAAACATACAAGAAGCAGGTATTTGACTGTAGAGGAAATTCAATTTATAACCTATAAGAAAACATTAAACATTATGAATTTGTTTTGTTGAGGAAAAGAATGTGTAAAATTATTAATTATTTTTTATGGAAACTTCCTAGTTGTTAAGAATAAAAATCTTAGGTCAAATTACTCATTTGGGACCACTCTATTTTAGTATCTGCAAACTTTTATATTTTATTCTTTTCTTTTATATGAAGGTGAATTCAGTGTTCAAGATGGTAACTGATTAATTCAGCTATTACTAGTACTAGTTATACTTTTTTAGATTATCTACAGACAGATTCTAAAAAACATTTACTGTATGGTCAATTATGTGGCCATTTAAATTTATTATGTGTGAATATTTACAAATACATTTTATCACGTGTTCAATCTATGAATTTTTTCTCCCTCTGGGCAAGGGCAAGGTAAAAGGTGGAGCTTTGCAAAAGGAAGAAAGGTATATTGCGCGTTGGTATTATTTTACCTCTGCCGATTAAGGGATTGTTTTCTGAATTCATGTAAGTATTTGTTTATTGTATTTATTTAACTTTATTATATCTTTTAAGATATATAAGAATAAAAAGCGGACATTATCATTAAACCAATTTCTGTCTGTTAGCCATGTGGAGTGGAAATATGATGAATATATGGTAAAGAGAAATTGAGAAAGTAAGAGTCTCAGAAAACAAATGAAGTCTCCGATATGAAGTGAACGCGATCGAGTCAAACAAGGTTGACATTCTTTGTAAATAAAGACTTTATTAATTGAGCTACAAAACTATTAATAATGTTTATCGTAGTTTTATTTATTTTCTTGGAGCTTTAACAACAAACTTTACAAAATATATAAAAAGTATCTTCAATCAATCTATCAAAAGCAGAGGTCGAGTATAGAAAATTAAGTCCCTTGGACCCACCTTCCCGAAGATATTTTCGGGACAACGTGACAGGTGGTTAGTCCGTCGCCGTCTTTATGTCCAAGCCAACGATGAAATTTGTACATAAGTTTATGAAAACTCATTGGTACTGCCACCTGGGGATCGAACTCAGGTTTCTCGACTCGAAATTCCGAGCACCCAACAACTCGGCTATCGTGACTTATTTACCCAACAACAAACTTTAACATGATTAATGATGAAATAAACGATTCGATAAAACTTAAATAATTCTTAGTTAATAAATAACGCGTAAATAACGCATTCAGATGAAAAATTAAATATTCATTTATAGCCTTTAACCTAGAGACCAAGCTTTGCAGAATGTTATGATATACATTCATATTTATTTAATTATTTAGGTTCACCACCAAGGATTACATCGAAGCAATAAACACAAAACTTAAGTATTAAATATTTTAGGTAAATGTATCCTTAATTAAAAGTAAACAAAACGTTCATAATTGTACGGACTTCGGAAGAACATCATATTTTTCGTATGTATGGTGTAATATCCACTTTAGTAAATGGTTTAATATCGAAAAAGGTGTTAGACAGGGATGTGTAGCGTCACCGTGGCTGTTTAATCTGTTTATGGACAATTGCTTGATTGACAGATTTAAAAGAGAATGAAAGTGGGTTGAGAATGAATGAGTTACTCGTCAAATGTTTTCTCTATGCTGATGATCAAGTATTACTTGCGTCTTCAGCCGAGGAGTTGCAGGAGATGGTAACTGCTATGAGTGAAGCTTTTAGAAAGGGGCGTTAGAAAGGGGATGAAGATGAATGTAAAGAAGACGAAAGTAATGGTGTTTGAAAGAGATGAGGTCATGACAGACTGCAATATAGTGATTGGAGATGAACAAATTGAACAGGTGAATGAGTTTGTGTATCTGGGTTCAAAGTTCACAAGAGATGGAAAGTGTGAGAGTGATATTGAAAGAAGAGTGAATGCAGGAAACATGGTGAATGGAGCTTTGCACTCCTTTATGAGCAGTCGGATGGTGTCTAACAAGGCTTGTTTGGCTGTGCATAGGGGAGTTTTGGTTCCGACACTCATGTACGGAAGTGAAAGTTGGGTATGGCAGAAGAAACATAAAAGCAGAGTAAATGCAGTTGAGATGAGAGCATTAAGAAGTATGTTAGGAGTTAAACTGAGCGACAGGATAAGGAATGGTGAAATAAGGAAACGTTGTGGTCTGAAAGAAGATGTAGTGACTAAAATTGAGAAAGGTATGCTGAGATGGTTTGGCCATGTCGAGAGAATGAATGACGATGAGAGATGAACGAATGAGAGAACGATTGACGAAAAAAGCATATAAGGCGAGTGTGAATGGAAGTGAAGGAAGAGGAAGACCTTGACGGACGTTTCAAGACCAAATCAGGGACGTCCTGAAAAAAGGCCAGGTCAAGAGTACCCTGAATCGAAGAGAATGTATGAAGGGAATAATGAAAGTGGACGAAGCGAAACAAGTATGTAAGGATCGTAGCAAGTGGAAAGAAGTGGTCTCTGCCTACCCCTACGGGAAAGAGGCGTGATTATATGTATGTATGTAGTTTAAAACAGTGATATTGCCATATGTTATGTTCATAAATAAATATCTTCACGCAATTCCCAATACAGGGGTAGACAGAGGTCGAGTCAAGACAATTAAGTCCCTTCGACCCACCTTTCACCGAAGATATTTTCGGGACAACGTGACAGGTGGTGAGCCCGTAGCCGGAAAATTAAACAATTCTCGATTACTGAGTAGTTGGATCATCGGAATCCTAGTCCAAAGACTACTTCGATCCCCAGTAAGAAGTATCGCAGTTTTTCCAAAAACTTTAGTACTACAGGCTCATCACCAGTCACCTTTAAACAAAAATAATATCCGGCTTGAAACTAAGCTGAAGTATTTGTGTAAAGGACTAAGTTGTCGCATTGGCTTCCCTTGTTTTGGGAAATGCGTGATGATGCGTAAGCATCCGGGTTCGATTCCCGGTCGGCTCAATGTAGATAAATCTTTTTCTACATTTTCACGGGTCTTAGTGTTTGTCGTACCTTCGTTGTTTCCGATTTCATAACACAAGTGCTTAAGGTACTTACCTCGGGATCAGTGCAATGTATGTTGTAGCAGTGATGTTATCCATATTTATTTATTTATTTAAAAAAATGTGATAAATGCCTTATAATAAGTGTCAATTAAATAAAATAAAACGTTAAAATCGAAAGCTCGTAACTCGTCACTCAAAAATTGCAGTTAATTTCCCTCCATATGTTTGTTTCACATTATTACACAGCAATTTTAGAGCATATAATTTCTACTTAGCTTTATGTTATTAAATTAAAGAAAAAGATGATTTTAAAATTTCAACTGACACGAGCGGGATTCGAACCCGCGACCACTGCGGTATAAATCACTTGCTTTAAAATCAATGAAAAATTGCGTATCAGTAAAAAAACTCAAGTAAACAATGAAGTTAGTAAATAATAATAAATGAATAAATATATTCATGCGCCCTTCCCTCATCCCATAGCTGACAGGGTAGCCAGAGTAAATAAAATAAATAAATCCACACATAGATAGTGACAACATATGTTCCTCTGATTCCAAAGTAAGCAGTTTAAGCACTTGTGTTAAGGAATCGGAAACAACAAGGCAAAACGGCCAGACCGCAGAAAATTACTTTTGTTTTACTTTTGAAAAAATATTGGTGACCTACCTCCTGCGAATCCAATTTTTTAATTTTGTAATGTCACCGGAACTTAGGAACACCAATACAGGTAGTGAGACTGTAGCCATCTGGGCGGAATTTCATAACAACGCCTTAATACAAACTTCTGCTTTTACAATATTACTTGGATAATGTACAATAACAAAAAAAATATCTACACACTATTTTAAATATTGGGGCAGATAGACGTCCAGACAATTTAAGTCCTTTCGTCCCACCTTCCACCGAAGATATTTTTGGGACAACGTGACCAATGCTGAGCCTGTCGCCATCTTTATGTAAACGATAAAATCGTACATAAATTTTGATGAGTATCATGATCATGGAGAGTACCATGACCAGTATGAACTGGAGATCGACTCGGGTCTCTTGACTCGAAAATCGATCACGCAACCTCTCAGCTATAGTGACTATTGTTTTGCTAAATATAGGCCTCCCCAAAAGATTGCCACCATTTTCACCAGAGCTTTTCCTGTTCTTCATCGTCCTTCTCGATATTTGTTATCCCTATCAATTTATTATTTATTTATTTTCTATCTTTCTTCTTTGTTATTAAATTAAAGAGAAAAAAGTTAAAATTTCATCGGACACGGGCGGAATTCGAACCGGCGATCTTCGCCGTTTCGTGGCGACGCTCTTACCTTCGATTCACCGTGTCTCACACGCATCAGTTGAAATTTAAACTCTGTATTCTCTTATATTACTTATGCCTTGTTTATTGGCATAGGCGCCATCTGTTATCCCTTTTGCAAGTGACAATTTGATAATCCTGAAAATTGCATATTTTCTTCTTTTTTCAATCCCTAGTTCTTCTGGTATTACAATTGATAGGAAACCTTGCTAGGAAGGGATTGCCATGATATTCACGCTAGGTAAGCGGATTGACGAGCGCTGTACCAGACACCTTACATCTTAGACCCTATGGGCCATCACCGGTGTACTGAATTCTAGTATACTAATTTTCGGGGTGGATATGCCACCATCTGTCAGCAGTTGTAGCTATTTACAAAGCTTTTTCCTTTGTCACCTCGACACCCATGGGGAAAACGATTTGACATCATGTCTAAACTCTGAACTCAAATTAAGAAGTCAAAACACTTGTGTCATGGAATCAGAAACAACGAAGGCACCACATACACCCAGACCTGAGACACTATAGAAAAGTGGTTTTCTACTTTGATCTGTCCGGGTATTGAACTCAAGAACTCAGAGCTAGGGACATCTTCAAAATTGGTGTGCCACTTCTAGAAGCCGTTACGCTATCAATAAAGAAATAAATTTTCACTATAGAAGGCATTTATTAGCCTAAGTGCAGGCTTCATATACTGTCTTAATGAATCAGTGTCAATAACTTACCATCATATGTATAACTTTTTTCCTACCTACCTTTCAATTAAAAAGAAAGAAGAAAAAATCTCAGTTTCCAGAGAATCGTAAAAAGTAATAACAACACGATTTTTACGACGAAAATCCCAACGTAATTTTGGCGTAAACAAAAAAACTTTTCATGTCGAAGTTTGAGGAAAATCATAAAGCATTTTGGAAACATTCAATGTTTCTGTTTGTTTAGGGTTAGGGGGCCGTTACCCTCGGCGCGTAACATACGAGTATGTTACGCGCCGAGGGTAACGGCACGTAAAACAAAGAGATACGTATAAAAAGGAGTTAGAAATTGTTCAGAACTATTCATTCAGTTCATTTTCAAATAATATTCTGATAATAATATAATCCGTGTGGTAATGGCGTAAGAATATTGCTACTCCCTTTCTTCCCGTGGATATTGTAACAGGCGACTAAGGGATAGCCTTGAATATCGTTGTAGCAACCGATGGATTGCGGGACAACCATCTCTAAAAATATCAGACCGAGTATGTGCAGTAGCGTCCGAGGTGCGAGTGGTCTGGTACTGCGATCGCCAATCCGCTTGCCAAGCCTGGCGATTATAGCAAATCCTCCCTGTGGGAGAGGCCAATATCCTGCAGTGGTCTTGACCAGCCCGATATGTATGTATGTATTTAATAATATAATCGAAAAGTTTAATAGCTCGAATACAATATAATGAGTATAATAAAATATCTCCAAGCTATTCCCCAGATACAGACAATAGTTACCATGTCTTGAAAACTAATGGTTGCGGGTTAAAATCACGCTTGGGGTAAATATTTGTGTGACAAATGATTATATAAATATTTATCGACGTATATCGTACCGTTCCTTTGCACACTAAGACCGCGACAGGCCCACCCAGTTCAGGTGAAATGCGTAAAGGTGAAAAAATTCTAATACCAATTACTGAATGGTTATATTATTTTCCGCTGTACATTCAAAACATACCGATTGCTTTTATGAAAGCAAAATCAAATTGAAATAAAGTGATTTATCAGTTTGAAAAAATTTAAATATCAAAATGTCCACGTAGCGCAATCGGTCGGATGAAAATAAAGCGAAGTAGAATGTGCCTGATTGCGGATATCGCGTAATTGAAATCGGTTGCACTGGCTGCACGTGACGTGACCTTCTGACTTATTGTTAAAATCTATACATTTACATAAAATTGAAGTGTCTGTTTGTTATACCAAATTAAAGCTTTTCACGAAATGTATATAAAGTGTATGTATCCGGTATTTACATAATAAAGCTATTTTTAAGCTTCAGGGCGTAGCTAGTTTTAAATAAATTAACAATATAACCTGACCTGAGATCTGGTACTTTTCAAGATGATTAACCTATAATCTGCCGGCAGCCAATTGCATTTTAAGGCTTTTTCCCTTTACAATGCAATACAAGACTGTTGATTAAAATTTAAAATATGTTAAAAAGTTAAAAAAGTCCTAATAGCGGAGGTGTGATAACGTCTGAATTCGAGTCAAGAGTTCGATCTCCAGGTGGTAGGCTCGTACCAATTACTTTTTTCAAAACTTATGAAGGATTAACATCGTTGGCTTGGAAATTAAGACGGCGACAGGCTCTCCACCTGTCGCACTGTCCCAAATTGTATTAGGTGAAAGGTGGGACAAAAGGACATAACTGTCTAGACCTCTGTCTACCCCAGTATGGTAAATTGCAAGATAATTTAAAAAAAATATTGTCAAATCTAATATAGGAAATTAATGCTCCATTTCTAATTAATGGCTGATTAAAACTGTAACATTGTCTCCGTATTTTCTTAATTATATCTCTTTAGAAAAGATTGAGGAGGACTAACTAAATGAATTAACTTAAACTGAAAGAACCCAGATTAATCTTGGAACGAGATAGAATATTAGCGAAGCTCTCTAGATAACAATGAACGGTGATTAAAATTCTATACATTCTAATCTAACTTGATAAAAGTTTTTTTATAACTATACACATTTTCCTTCAAGGAAATAGTCAGAGATCTAGAAAATTTAATTATTTCGATCCGCACTTTTAACAGTGGTAAAGCCACGCATCAGCTTTTGTTGTTGCATGAATGGGCGGCTCGACCGGGGAGGTACCGCGACCTCGCAGAATAGCGGCGTGAAGTAGAAGTCTAACAAACTTCTCCGTTTCGTCTGGTGAGTGCAGGTAACCGGTGGCCCACACACCTCCCTCCCTAATTCTGGGAAGGGGGCACTCTAAGGGAGGCAGTTCATGGGCAGCGGTAATCACTTACCATCACCCGTCATTCCTTCCCTTTCATCACTCTCACTCATCCCTGCGTTCAGTTCCCAACTTACATTCCGTTTCCCACATTCGGCCGTCTTGATACAATGACTGTCCTCAGACATTCCTCAGCATTCATGATGTTTCAAGTCTTTCAGTACAATACATCACACACACATTCCACATTCCTTCAGTCATACTTTACAAACATTATCTTAATTATTAAAAAAAAAAAAAAAAAAAAAAAAAAAAACATAAGCCATCTTAAAAACAAAAAGAAAACATCTTAAAAACAAAAAGAAAACATCTTAAAAAAACAAAACATCTTTCGAAGTTAGTTACAAATTTCTATACTCAGTATTTAGTTATGCCTTTTATTTTTACATTTTAAATACACTACCTATTTACTCCAGTTAAAACCATGATAACAAAGTAACATACAAGATAAACATATAGCACAGAATAAAAAATAATAAAAATTTAAATGAAACAATGCATTCATCATCTATCATTCTTCACCAAATTATTCTTGCCAAGTTTCTTACATTAAGAACTCTCTTCACCTTCTGTTGGCCAACGCTTCATACAATCTGCTGAGCTAGATGTTCTTATAGCCCCTTCAGTAGCACTATCATTTTTTTGCAGATCATAGCAATCATTCCATTTGGTTTGGTTAGCGATTATCACCTTGTAAGGTCCTAGATATTTAGGTTTTAGTTTAAGTCCTGAACCAAATTGTGTAAGTTTTATAGCCACAATGTCTCCAACTTTGTATTGTGAATGTCCTTTTCTTTTTCTATTAAAGCTTTTTGCATTCTCTTTTTGAACTCTGAGGATCTGTTCTTTGGCCTGTTTTCTGAGATCCTCTCTATTTTCATTGAACACTTGTATGTACTCTTCCTGTAGTAACTCTTGTATCTTCATGTCTTCTTTTACTCGCATTTTTGCACCTACAAGTAGTTCACAAGGTGTACAACAGTTGATGCTTCTTTGAAAGGTACTATTAATGGCTCTTTGCACTCGACTAATGTGTTTGTACCAAAGGCCAGAGTTCTCTATACACAACTTCGTAAGTAATGGAATTAATATTTTGTGTATTCTCTCTTCTTGTCCATTGCCTCGTGGAACACCCGTCGTAATAGTCACATGTAGAATGTTCCCCTCCTTACAGTAATCTTGAAACTCTTGACTAGTGAATGCAGTGCCTTTGTTAGTGATTATTTGTCGAGGGGAGCCGAAGGTTTGCTGATGGATTTGTTTAGAGTCTCTCGGCTTGATGTGCTTCTTGTTGGAAACAGCCAAACAAATTTAGCGAAAGCACCCACCACTGTCAGTATATATTATTATACTGTTTATACTGTTTACTAGTTTGCGTCAAAGGTCCAACATGATCCAAATGAATGGTATCCAAGGGAATACTGTTCTTCTCATGTAATGAACCGTGTGGAGACCTGTATCTGGATGGTACTGCATGAGTATGGCCAAATATGCCACACTAGAAGCGTCTGTGTGCAACTCCGTCTTCAACTTGGGATTAAAAATCTTTAACACAGGACTGGATGCTAATCTCTCTTTTAAAATATTAAATGCTCGTCTTTGTTCACCTTCAAAAATAAATTCTTTTTCCTTTCTCAATAAATCTGTGAGTGGCTTAGAAATTAGGGCATAATTTTCAATGTACTTTCTGAAATAGGAGGTTAAACCAATGAAACTGTGTAGTTGTTTGACATCTCAGGGTTCTTTGTACTTACGGACAGCTTCTGTCTTTTCTGGACTTGGTTTTATTTCCCCATTCCTTATCATGTGGCCTAAGTATTCAATTTCCGGTTTGATCAGGTCGGCCTTCTTCCAATTTATCTTTAGCCCATATCCTGAAGCCACTTTCAACACAAACTGAAGTCGTTCCACTGCTTGTTCTTCACTTTCTGCTGTAATTAAGATATTGTCAATGAAAATCATCATAATGCCTTGCGAAATCAAATCCCTGAAGATAATGCTTATGAATGTCATAAGATACTTTGGGCAGATGGACAAACCGAAAGGAGCTCGAAGGAACTCGAATTGGCCATGGTGTGTCACAAATAATGTATACAAGATAGATTCCTTAGCCACCTTGAGATGAAAGAAACCATTCTTTAAAATTCTATACATTCTAATCTAACTTGATAAAAGTTTTTTATAACTACACACATTTTCCTTCAAGGAAATAGTCAGAGATCTAGAAAATTTAATTATTTCGATCCGCACTTTTAACAGTGGTAAAGCCACGCATCAGCTTTTGTTGTTGCATGAATGGGCTGGCTCGACTGGGAGGTACCGCGACCTCGCAGAACACTGGCGTGAAGTAGAAGTCTAACAAACTTCTGCGTTTCGTCTGGTGAGTGCAGGTAACTGGTGGCTCACACACCTCCCTCCCTAATTCTGGGAAGGGGGCACTCTAAGGGAGGCAGTTCATGGGCAGCAGTAATCACTTACCATCACTCCTTCCCTTTCATCACTCTCACTCATCCCTGCGTTCAGTTCCCAACTTACATTCCATTTTCCCACATTCGGCTGTCCTGATACAATGACTGTCCTTAGGCATTCCTCAGCATTCATGATGTTTCAAGTCTTTCAGTACAATACATCACACACACATTCCACATTCCTTCAGTCATACTTTACAAACATTATCTTAATTATTAAAAAAAAAAAAAAAAAAAAAAAAAAAAAAAAAAAAAAAAAAAAAAAAAAAAAAAAAAAAAAAAAAAAAAAAAAAAAACAAAACATCTTTCGAAGTTAGTTACAAATTTCTATACTCAGTATTTAGTTATGCCTTTTATTTTTACATTTTAAATACACTACCTATTTACTCCAGTTAAAACCATGATAACAAAGTAACATACAAGATAAACATATAGCATAGAAGAAAAATAATAAAATTTAAATGAAACAATGCATTCATCATCTATCATTCTTCACCAAATTATTCTTACCAAGTTTCTTACATTAAGAACTCTTCACCTTCTGTTGGCCAACGCTTCATACAATCTGCTGAGCTAGATGTTCTTATAGGCCCCTCAGTAGCACTATCATTTTTGCAGATCATAGCAATCATTCCATTTGGTTTGGTTAGCGATTATCACCTTGTAAGGTCCTAGATATTTAGGTTTTAGTTTAAGTCCTGAACCAAATTGTGTAAGTTTTATAGCCACAATGTCTCCAACTTTGTATTGTGAATGTCCTTTTCTTTTTCTATTAAAGCTTTTTGCATTCTTTTTTGAACTCTGAGAATCTGTTGTTTGGCCTGTTTTCTGAGATCCTCTCTATTTTCATTGAACACTTGTATGTACTCTTCCTGTAGTAACTCTTGTATCTTCATGTCTTCTTTTACTCGCATTTTGCACCCACAAGTAGTTCACAAGGTGTACAACAGTTGTTGCTTCTTTGAAAGGTACTATTAATGGCTCTTTGCACTCGACTAATGTGTTTGTACCAAAGGCCAGAGTTCTCTATACACAACTTCTGTGTATTCTCTCAACTTGTCCATTGCCTCGTGGAACACCCATCGTAATAGTCACATGTAGAATCTTCCCTCCTTACAGTAATCTTGAAACCCATGACTAGTGAATGCAGTGCCTTTGTCAGTGATTATTCGTCGAGGGTTTCCGAAGGTTTGCTGATGGATCTACAATTTATTTAGAGTCTCTCGGCTTGAGGTGCTTCTTGTTGGAAACAGCCAAACAAATTTAGCGAAAGCGCCCACCACTGACAGTATATGGTTATACTGTTTACTAGTTTTCGTCAAAGGTCCAACATGATCCAAATGAATGGTATCCAAGGGAATACTGTTCTTCTCAATTGGATGCAGAAGTCCTTCTTGCTTCCTTCTTTCTTTGTAGCTAACAGGCATGGAATGCATGTCACTATAAAATCTTAAATTTTCTTATCTAATCCTGTTATGTAATAATCTCTTTCAATAGCTTCTTTCATCTTCTTCTTAGAAAATGTCCATTGCTTGCACCTTCTTCAATACTTCTTTCTCCATAGTCTTAGGTATAACCAGTAATTTCTTATCTCCTTTGTACAATATATCATTTTCATCCCAGTAATCTTAGTGTGTATTTTCCTTCAAAACTTCTTTTATAGCTGAGAGCCCCTCGTCCTGATCTTGCGCTTGCTTTACTTGATCATGTAGTGTAGTAACTGCCACAAAGGGATAACAGCTCAAAGCAGCGACACGCCTCATTTTTGTTCCAAAACGATACTCTATTTCGAGGTCATATTCATAGAGGAATAATACCCAGCAGGCTATCTTAAGAGATATATCCTTCTTTTCAACGTCACTTCAAATGCCTTACAATCTGTGACAATTTTAAAATGTATTCCATACAAATACTGCCTGAACTTCTTTATACCTTCAATAATATTGGTTGCCTCCAGTTCATAGCTTGAATACCTTAATTGAACATCATTTGTCTTTCGGCTCATGTAATGAACGAGGTGGAGACCTGTATCTGGATGGTACTGCATGAGTATGGCTGAATATGCCACACTAGAAGCGTCTGTGTGCAACTCCGTCTTCAACTTGGGATTAAAAATCTTTAACACAGGACTGGATGCTAATCTCTCTTTTAAAATATTAAATGCTTGCCTTTGTTCACCTTCAAAAATAAATTCTTTTTCCTTTCTCAATAAATCTGTGAGTAGCTTAGAAATTAGGGCATAATTTTCAATGTACTTTCTGAAATAGGAGGTTAAACCAATGAAACTGTGTAGTTGTTTGACATCTCAGGGTTCTTTGTACTTACGGACAGCTTCTGTCTTTTCTGGACTTGGTTTTATTTCCCCATTCCTTATCACATGGCTTTAGTATTCAATTTCCGGTTAGATCAGGTCGGCCTTCTTCCAATGTATCTTTAGCCCATATCCTGAAGCCACTTTCAACACAAGCTGAAGTCGTTCCACTGCTTCTTCTTCAGTTTCTGCTGTAATTAATATATTGTCAATGAAAATAATCCTAATGCATTGCGAAATAAAATCCCTGAAGATAATGCTTATGAATCGCATAAAATACTTTGGGCAGATGAACAAACCAAAAGGAGCTTGAAGGAACTCGAATTGGCCATGGTGTGTCACAAATGATGTATACGGGATAGATTCCTTAGCCACCTTGAGATGAAAGAAACCATTCTTTAAAATTCAAAACACTAAATATTTTGGCTTCACACAGCTTTTCTATCATATTGTCGATCACTGGTAATGGAAATTCATCTTTAAGAATTTTTTTGTTTAGCAGTCTATAATCCACACAAACCCTAACTGAACCATTTTTTTTTTCTCACTAATACCAAAGGACTTGAATATTCTGAAAAACTTACTTGTACTACACCATCATCCATCCATTCCTTTACCTGCTCTTCAACTATTCTCTGCTCTGCCAAGGACAAACGTCGTGGTCTCTGGGCGACAGGCACGTCATCTTTAAGAACAATCTTCAGTTCAAAAGGTGCATCTTTCAATAAGATTGGATTATAACCTTCAATACACTGCAAAACGTTTTCCCTTATGGAATATCAGAAATATGCTCAACTTCCAAAGTGGGATCTGAAAACAACCAAACTTAGGCATCCATTCATCACTTTCAGACAAAACTGCACTTTGTACCCATTCATTATCATGGTTATTTTTCGTAGTAATTCCAGGCCTAAAATCATATCAAAAGACATAACATCTTTGTTCACTATATGAAATAACACGTTTTGATAGTTTTTCCTGTCGATTGTAATGTCCAAGAACATATTTCCTAATGAATTCACCATCGTACGTCCGAGTCCCGTCAAACATAAGTTATCTTCGTATTTTTCTGTTCCAACGGTAATGAAACGCTCGTCCGTCATTAAATTGAAGTCGCTGCCGGATTCAATTAAAGCGTTCACTGTTAATTCCTTAATCTTGACACTAATCATCGGCTTCGTTGAGAGATTTCTTGTTTTGTTTACGTTATTTTCCACCTGCATAGCCTCGTTTCCACCTTTTGACGTCTGGCTGTCACAACTGCTGTCACTTGTCGCACCCACCCTGAAGTTAGCTGAGCGCAGTTTTGCCGACTGAGATCCACTACTGCCAACCGCACGATCTTGCGCTGCGTTCGGCGCGGACTGTTTTACCGACTTGTGAGGAGCGCTAGCGCTGCGTTCCGTGCTCGCGCCGCCGCCGGCCGCAGCCCAAGTGCATCGTGATCCAATATGGCCGTACTGATTACAGCGAAAACACTTGAGACCGTTCGGACAATGTGTCGAGATATGACTGTTTTCGCCGCAGTTGTAACAACGTCGAATGGATTTTTCTGTTTTCTTTCTTACAGCTATTTCGGTTCCCGCTTCTTTCTTCGCATCGTTTACCATCTTGAATTCTAAATTACTAATTTCTCTTTGAGCATAGTGTACGTCGTTACGCCATATAAAATAATTTCGCCTGAGCGCCGTCGATTACATCCACTATGTACTGGATAGCAACATAATCGGGAAATCTCGCTTTTTCCCCAATTCTCTCATCGCAAGCATATACTGATAGTAGCTTTCGTGCTTACGCTTCATTCTATTTGCCATCAGCTCATGCATTTCTTTACTGTTGATTTCATCGGGAAACTCCTTTTGTATAGCCGTCTTGAGCTCGTCGTACGTCTTGTATACCTTTTCTGACTTCAACCATAATGCTGCCGTGCCGCACAAAGACCTGCGCACCATTATAAGTTTCTGTTGCGCGGTCCAACTAAATAATAAATCTCAGTTCGTTGAATTATTATAAATGCTTCATAGAATTTTTCTTCTATTCCAAACTGAAAATTATTGTAAAATAATATTAAATATAAATCCCACTGAATTCTATTTTTCGAAAGTAATAGTTTTAATGCAGAAGTTTTTTTTCGTTTCTTTACTTCTAATGAATATAGATTTCGGGAATTCCAATTAACTTCGAGGTTATAGTATAAGAGTTATTGAAACAGAAAATGTCGACTACAGGATAAAGGCTTTTCTCATGTGGCATTTCTCAGGTGGCAGGCGCGTATCAATGTGTTTTTCAAAACCTATGTACGATTCACATCGTTGGCTTTGACATAAAGACGGCGGCGGGCTCACCACCACGTTATCCCAAAAAATGTCATCGGTGGAAAGTGGGTCGACGGGACTTAATTGTCTAGAATAGACCTCTGTCTACCTCTGTATTGGGAATAGCGTGAAGGTAATTATTTATTTATTTCATATGATTGATTTTCTACAATCACTTCTTTCGACCAGTAGCTCTCGATACATGAGGCTTATAATTATATTATCTTTACGAAGTATTAGGAATGCTGGGTTAGACAGAGTTCGAGTCATTACAATAGTTACGACGCACCTTTGCCGGTGCTTATTTGTGGAAGTCTTATGTCCTAACCAACGCTATTACATGCTACCGTATACATGCATAAACATATATTTACTTAAAATTATATTCATCCCACTTTTTAAATATGAATGTCCCTTTCCTTTTATGAATATCATGTTGTTACTGAAGGTACATAATTAACGGCATATAAAAAATTATTTACTCATCGATACAATTTACCAATATTACGTCCATTGATTGATTTCTAAACCTATCTCACTTTTATAATTAGGCTTCTCGAATAGAAAAGAAACAGGTGGAAGAATCTACATAGATATTCTATGTTTTGTATTTTTTTAAAATAACGAAAATACAGTTTCAAACATTAAATGATTAGAGATAGCATTGGAACGTTCAACTCATTCCTAGAAATTTTGAAAGAAACATGAAATGGAATGAATTCAATCACGTTATTGTTTTAAATTTATTTCGAGATTATTATTACTCCTAAAGTCACGACAGCCGATTGGTTGGGTGGTCGGAATTTCGAGTCCAAAGACCGAGTTCAATCCCCAGGTGGCAGGTTCGTACCAATGGGTTTTCTAAAACCTATGTACGAATTAAATCGTTGGCTTGGACATAAATTATCACAAGAAATGTCTTCGATGGAAGGTGGGTCGAAGGGACTTTATTATCTAGACTAGACCTCTGTCTACCCCTGTATTGGGAATTGCGTGAAGATATTTATTATTATTACTACGACAGAAAAAAAAACACATTTTTTATGGTGTGGTACCAAGTGAAGCCAGGTTGCTGCTATGAATAATGAAGAAATGTACTGAAGAAAATAATGAATAAATAAAATAAATATAAATATCTTCACGCAATTCCCAATACAGAGGTAGACAGAGGTCTAGTCTAGACAATTGTCCCTTTGACCCACCTTCCACCGAAGATATTTTCGGGCCAACGTGACAGGTGGTGAGCCCGTCGCCGTCTTTATGTCCAAGCTAACGATATAAATCCTACATAGGTTTTTGAAAAACCCATTGGTACAAGCCTGCCACCTGGGGACCGAACTCGGGTCTCTTGACTCGAAATTCCAATCACTGGGCTATCATGGCGGTCACGTGGTGTCAGTAAATATTTTAATTAGATTTCTTTTAAAAAGAAATTCTAGACATAATAAGACATTAAGAACTCTCGGGGCTTTCATAAGCTACAATGGAATCAAAGTTAAATAGTACAGATAATGAAATTTGTACTGACTTTAAAGACATTACACTTGTAGATTTATTCTACTTTGGTACAAAAAGGATTATTACAAGTTCAAATAAAGTTACATATTAATGTCATGATAGCCGAGTGGTTCGATGATCGGAATTCGAATCTAGAGACAAGAGTTCGCGCTATATATTTTCCTCGCCATTCAGTCGTCACTCATTCGCTCAATGTGCTCAAAACATTTAAGTACGCCTTTATTCATTACAGTGAAAAGATGATCTTTCAAACCGGACATATTGCGATTCTCTTCGCTTCGTTTTCAGTCGGCCTTGGAAGCGCCGCATATTTGACGAAAAGATCTCATCTCTTGAAGAGGAAGCTTATTGTAAATGTTTAGAAATTCTGCCAACAGCCAAAGATTCTATAGTGGGGTCTGCGATAGGTCGCTTGTTCACTACATAGCCTTACATTCGTTCGTAAACCGTTAACAGTTACAAGCATTGGTGCTTACTTCAAGTTATTAAAAGAAATTTTAGAAAAATGAGACGGTACGACTTTCTAGTGCGTAGTGACCGTACCTACGAAGCGTAGAGCAGGGTACGAATGTAATCGTTAGAGCAATCATTTGTGTTAAGAATATGAAAGCTTGTACTGGAGTCATGTAAATACATATATTTGTATAAATATTTATACATGTATTATTGTATAAATATTAATATTGTAATATTAGCTAATTTACAAGATGGAGATGACAGGTTCATCAGTTGTCAAGCTGTTCCAAATGTGCTCCGGTGAAATAACGATCGTAAAGGCTACATAGCCTGAATCTCTAGCTACCCTGGCATTAGAAAATGACTGTAGATAGAAGGAATTAAAAATACTTTATGAAAAATGTAATCTAGACAAATTTTCAAATATATACCTTAATGTACACTTAATTAGTAATACTTTTGTAAATGATAAGTACAAATTAAGGGCTCTCCACCTAAGTACGGCCTCACCGTTGTAATTGGTGCTTTGAGGCGGCTATGCCCAATCTGCGGCAGCACTAAGTGCTTTACTATGTAACAGATGGGGCTGTTATCATTTACAGAAGCTTGTGTTTTCCATTATTTACCAATAATTAGTAAATTAATTGAACATTAAATGGGTATCGTAAGATGCCACTAAGGAAAAGCCTATAATGGCAATGGCTGCCAACAGACACTGGCAGCATTAATCAAAAATATCTTTAAGCTATTTCCAATACAGGGGTAGATAGAGGCCTCAATAACTAACTCATTTTGACCCACCTTTCAACGAAGATATTTTTTGCGAAAACGTGACAGGTGGAGAGCCTGTCGCCGTCTTTTAGGTCTAAGCCAACGATATGAACGTTACGTGTTATTGTAAAACCCTTTGGTACGAACCTGCTACCTAGACAATCCTATACCGAACTTGGGTCTCTTGAATTATATTCCAATCACCCAATCCTAATCCTATGTGTCCTATATGACACCGAGAAACCATTTCGAAATATACCAGACTAAATTTCGGAGGAGGTTCATGTTGCACTATACTTTTATAAGCCGTTATGATGATGGCGACGATGGCGAATGTAAGGGTGAAAAGATCTTTTTTTTTATAGAAAAGGGAGGTAAGCGAGCAGGTGGCTCACGCGATGGTAAGTGATTACCGCTGCCCATGAACACCCGCAATACCAGAGGCTTAGCAGATGCGTTGTCTCCCTTAGAGTGCCCCTTCCCCCAGAATTGGGGGAGGGAGGTGTGTGGGCCACCGGTTACCTGCACTCACCAGACGAAACGCAGAAGTTTGTTAGACTATTCTGTGAGGTCGTGGTACTTCCCCGGTCGAGCCGGCCCATTCATGCAACAACAAAAGCTGAAATGAACTTTCATAGGCTGCTTTTTATGTATATACTCAAACTAACCGCGTTCGTAGCACTATAACAAAATGAATAGTATCACTGAAATCACTTACTATCACTTGCAGGATTAGCTCATTTTGTTCGGGCTAGCTCCTAACACCGGTTATGATAATATACTCGTAAAGATGTGAATGATAAATGACAGGATATATCAGAGCACTTTATTACGTAACTGATATCTAGTTCCTAACCATGTCATAATTAATATTCTAAAAGATATATAAACATTTAAAACGTTAAGATATTTGCACGTTCCGCGCCAGGTATCCGAGCTGCTGCGCCACTGCACGGACCCCCACGTCCTCGGCGTCACCAGGTCCAATTGGGAGCCCTGGATCTAGTCACGAACGATGCGATGCGATATTGAAATGGAGCTGAAACTCTAATTAAAACTATGTCCTTTCCGAACTAAGAAATTTACTAATAATTTGTTGTATTGTATATATTTATACGGTATATTTTTATAAGAAATGGAAACTGTTTTATTTCTTTAACAATCTACGCAAAAACAACGATAAGCTCGTCGCTACCTGTCACGTTTTCCCAAAATCTTCGGTGAAAGGTGGGTCGGAAGGATTTAATCGTCTAGACTTCTGTCTACCTCTGTATTGGAGGAATATATGTGAATATGTTTCTAAAACAAAAGTAGCCTCCAAGAAGTGGTGACTTTGAAAGGAGTATGAAGCGATACAATTTACGTTACTACTACAGAAAACATATGTAGCGCGATGCCGGGGCGGCTCGTTGTCCATCTATAAACAGATTTTGAATATATGTATTTCTTAAGTAAGACTATAGAAGTCTAGAAAGCCACGTGTAGTACTGAAAACCGCATCTAAATCCGTTCTATAGATTTCAATTCACAAACAAATAATTTTCCATTTTTAGAAACCGATGCAGGAATCATTGAGATTCGTGCGTCAGTTTCTAAGTTGAAAAACAAGACATTAGAGAATGGAAACAGGATCAAAATCCGTTCAGTAGCTTTAGCGTCAACCTTGAACAAACATTTAAGAACTGTAAATATCATCTTTTTCGGCACAAACAGTAACCTAAACCACTGGGATATCGTTGTAGAAGCGATCGTTGCGTTTTTCTATGGAGAAAGAATTACTAAAAGAAATTACTTTATTCTCTAACTAATAAAGGCTGTTGCTCATCGGCTCCTCCACCACAACCCACCAGCCCTCCTCGCGCTTCTGCGGCACACGCGCACGCGACATGGCGGGACATGGAGCCACTCGGGCCAGCGGGACATAAGTGTGTGTGTGTGTGTGTGTGTGAAATGTTCAGCATGTACGATTTTTTTATTTTATTAAGTTGCAAATGTTACTTTCGTCTTATTCATTACACTTTTATAACGTACACACATAACAGCTTGCAGTAGTCCACTGCTGGACATAGGCCTCTCGCGTGCCGTAATCGCCACGCTTGGCAGGCAGATTGGCGATCGCACTACGAGACACCTCGCAACCTAACCTAACATTTGTACTTAGGACGGGTATTATTCCTTGGGGCATCTATGTGCCTAAATATGCTATGGGTAAAGACTAAGGGAAAATCTTAAAGACTAAATCTACTTTTTTTACATGTCTCGGGACCGGGTATTTGTGGCCCATTCGTTGTTTCTTATTCCATAACACAAGTAAGTTTGCTACTTACGCATGAGACATCGGAGCAATGTATGTGATTTTCAACCTATCAATGTATGTTTCTACGTATGTATTGTTGGGTTAATTAATGTTTAGAGAGCCTTAAGATATAATTACAAATTCATACTTAATTATTCAATCCAAATGTAACTAAGGCCATTTATGGCCATGTGTACAATGGTATTTTAACATAAGCCTAGAAAGAGATATTGTTTTGACTAATTTCTCAGTGTT
>JAGSMR010000634.1:0-22923 GCA_029286605.1 Sericinus montela | reverse complement strand
GCGTGAAGATATTTATTTATTTATTTATTTATTTATTTATTTATTTATTTATTTATTTATTTATTTATTTATTTATTTATTTATTTATTTATTTATTTATTTATTTATTTATTTATTTATTTATTTATTTATTTATTTATTTATTTATTTATTTATTTATTTATTTATTTATTTATTTATTTATTTATTTATTTATTTATTTATTTATTTATTTATTTATTTATTTATTTATTTATTTATTTATTTATTTATTTATTTATTTATTTATTTATTTATTTATTTATTTATTTATTTATTTATTTATTTATTTATTTATTTATTTATTTATTTATTTATTTATTTATTTATTTATTTATTTATTTATTTATTTATTTATTTATTTATTTATTTATTTATTTATTTATTTATTTATTTATTTATTTATTTATTTATTTATTTATTTATTTATTTATTTATTTATTTATTTATTTATTTATTTATTTATTTATTTATAATTAACTAAAACTGTATTTTTAGCAATAAAAATATATGTGTAAATTTTATATATAGGTATGTGCTGTTTATATCCGAAGGGTGTATATACCATTAAATGTTACTATGATCCTTTATCAATTTCTTGCAATCAGTTTTCTTTTGTTTTTTTTATTATTATTTCCATTTTGTATGCATTATTATTTAGAACTTTGTTAATATTTTGAAATAGTCATATGTGTCAAATTGTGTGTGTGTGTGTTTTTCTTTTTTTTTTAAGTTCTAGTAGTTATAACTACTACCAGCCCAAGATGGACCATAGGCTGCGCTGAAAATCAGTGTTGCGAGGATACCCGTAACGTATGCTGAGCGTTGACCTCTTTGTTGTTTTCATTTAATTTTTAAATATTATGTATTTATATTTTATTGATTGTTATGGTGCAACAAATAAAGTTTTCTTTCTTTCTTTCTAATTTTAAAATGTTTTAATTTAGTTAGTCTGAAAATCTTCAATTCTTTAAAGTGAGCAACAGCGCTTGAACGAATTTCTCACAAAACATCGCAGAGTGCTTTGCAGAAGGAAATTTAAACCAGGAAACCGTTTCAAGGTGCATCTTCGCAAATACCAATATTCTCGGTAGAAAATGGTCGGAATTGTAAAATGACTTTTTTTACACAATGAAATTAAGTTTATAGCAATGTTATCACCTAAGGAAGTTCAGTTACACAACAATACTAGTATTGTTATTTGAATTATGTTAATTTTAAAATCCAACATCTAATTATGCACAAAACAAAACATCCAATCCACCTTTTGGCCATTGCGGCATCTTTTACTGCTGCCCGTTAAAGTTGCACTAGGTATTTTTCAGAGTACATATCCCGCCATTTTTCGGTCGCTATTACTATATTCATGGCTTTCCATCAGAACCTCTTACAATACCAATAGAAAGAATTGCGGCAGCATAATCTTACGTCGCTACCATGCGGCTTTCTTTTTCATTAAAATTATGAAAACGGCATATAAATGTAATACAATTGGCCTTTGTCGTACGGAACAATTTGCCATAATCGCCAGACTTGTCAAGCGTACTGGGTATCATAGTACCAGACACCTTTCACCTAAGACGCTTCTTTCCGTGACTATTCATTGAATTTTGTTATGTTATTTTGTAATAGTTATCCCACCGTCTGTCGGGAGCCTGTTACATTTTTGAATTTTTAAACCTTTTCCATTAGTCTACTCCTATGACACCCACGGAAGAATATCGATAGAATATTCTTACCGTAACCACATGCTCTATATTTCTTTGTACGTCTTAAAAGCCGTATAGCTATGTAGTTGGGTTAGCTGATTCAAATCACGAGACTCGATTTCCGATGAGGAAGAACCGTACACACACACCTAAAGTATTACTTCCAAATGGAATTATCTACAGAGGTCACATTCAGTATGCACATTGGAAATCACCTTTCAAGACCCATTGCACTCTAGAAGATCGGGCTTCGAACGTTGCCTAACTTTAATATCTTCAAGATTTCTGCATCTATTTGTTCTGGTATGTTTAGATATAGTTATACTACCATCTGCTGATTGCCATTACCATATTCCATAATTTCGAAAAGTGGTAGACTCTTTCTCTGATTTGAAGACACCACCAGACAGCAGTATAACATTTGTTTCGGTTTCAGGGGAATAGAGAGCTGGCTTTCACTATGCTGGTGTAATCCCCGTGATTACGAAGAAGTCTTAGTCCTCGGAAACCATCTTCTTTTTAAATACTTTCCCAGGGTGATGGGTTGCAGTAGCCACTTACCATCACATAAGCTTTGGTGTTAGCTTTATCCCTTTTACGCCCACAAAAAAGAGCTATTTCCAATAGTCGCTTCTTCGAATACTTGCGGACAGAATACTGGTCTTATATTCTTATGCCGTTACTACACGTCATTATAACATTCATTGTTTTGCAAACATACATTTATTATACATTAAATCACATATTAATACTCTACGTAAAAATGTTAACATTTTCGTTTTTACAATTCATATAATTTTCTACTTCATATAATTATTTACGTAAACCACAGTGGTAATGTGCCGAGAAATACTTTCCCGGCTTCAATTTCCTTTAGCAAAGCCAGCAAATTCTCTTATTGAAAAAACTTAATATAGTGAAGTTAATAAATATCTTCACGCAATTGCCAATACAGGGGTAGACAGACGTCTAGACAATTAAACCCTTTCCTCCACCTTCCACCGAAGATATTTTTAAGACAACTAGGCAGGAAGTTAGCCCGTCGCCGTCTTTATATCTAATCCATCGATATAAATTGTTTGCAAGACTTTTAAAAAAACCATTTGTGAGAGCCTGCCATCTCGGGATCTAACTCGGATCGCTTAACTCGAATTACGATCACCAAAACCGCTCGGTAATTGTGACTTATTTTGACTTAACGTGACTTACGTAGAAACATAAATATTAATTTATTTATGTAAGTTATGTTAATTTTAAAATCCAACATCTAATTATGCACAAAAACAAAAACATCCAATCCACCTTTTGGCCATTGCGGCATCTTTTTACTGCTGCCCGTTAAAGTTGCACTAGGTATTTTTCAGAGTACATATCCCGCCATTTTTCGGTCGCTATTACTATATTCATGGCTTTCCATCAGAACCCTCTTACAATACCAATAGAAAGAATTGCGGCAGCATAATCTTACGTCGCTACCATGCGGCTTTTTCATTAATAGCACAATAAATAATTTTAATACCGCCTGGCAAACCCACTTCGATTTGCCATGATCGCCACGCTTGGCAAACCGTTTTTGCTGAAGTTTGGACTGGTACATAAAAAATTATATCGAAATTTCTTATTATTTATGTTATTAATCCGTCACTAGAATATGACAATTTGACTAATGGATGAATATTTAAAATGCAAATTATATCAGAATCCATTCATTAATTAATGAAATACATACAGTATCGATCATTGTGTTTTAATATTATCACTGCATATCTGAATGATCAATGTTTTTATTTAAGTTGGTGAACTTGTATTTACCTGATCGACATCTGTTATGTATTTTGTTTTATATATAAAGTCCTGTTCAGTAATTCCGGCACTTAAGAATTACGATTTTCTTACGGTTTGCTAACGGCGTGATTCATGAAATAAGTATGAGATAATGAAGTATAGGGGATAATATATTAAGGTTGGGTAAAAATTGGCTTAAATGTAACGATGTTACTGTGTTGTTGTTGTCATGTTCGACAAACATACGATAGATTCTCCACCTGTCACGGTTAACAAAATAGTCTTCGGGGATAAGTTATATTATATAATAGACATAAATCAATGGTTTATTAATATAACCTCACTTTTCATTTTAACTAAGAGTTAAAGTATAAAAATCCACGCGGAAATGAATATTTTGTTCCGTATTTTGTATGATGCTGTTTGATCCTTTTGTATAATTGATCCTTTTTCGTTTGAATCACTTATCATTATGTGTAAGCCGTCCACTTATTTTCAAACTGTTGAAAAAAATACATTAAATATATTTATAAGTACGCTGTAGTTCTCATCATGCACAAGTAGCAGCATGGGGAGCAATTCGCATTGTACATGTAAATCATCCGCCATCCGCACCGCGGCGCAGCGCGGATATAACATAGCGCGGATATCCATTTAACAATTGAAAAACTGTTCATATGGATTTATAAAAAGACAATTCAATTTTATTTATATGTATAGAAATAGATTTTAACCTAATTAGTGCAGTAATAAATAAGCTACTGTGTATTTTTATTTTTTTTAAAAAGGACCCACAGAGCGCCATTCTAACAATACGATTATATTAACATATAGTATATAGATTTTGTTACTCCCTAAATTATATTATACTATCGTGTGAGTTCATCTGTAATTCTTATGAAAAATAAAGATTCCAAACCGTGATTATTAAATGCGTTGCCATGATAGTACGGAGATACCGGGTTTGAATTCCACCAAATGTCAGCCTATATTTACATGTTTAAATTTTGTATTAGCCATATATTTTTTAAACTTAATTAAAAATAATAAATAAATAAGTACATCACATACTAATCTTCACGCACAATCCTTGACGCAGTAGCCAGAGAGAACAGTTCGCCAAGTGTCACGATCCTTACATACCTTTTTCACTTTTAGATTCATTATTTTGCATAGGCATATAGCAGACAATTCACCTTTTTGTAACCCAATTTCACACTCAGACAACTATCTTTCAGCTTTTGTAAACAGCTGTCGAGATACAATATGAACAGCCAGGAGGACATGATACAACTCTGTTTTACCCCTATTTGAACGTTAAATATGGGCGACAGGTCATGCCTTACCTGCACACAGGTTTTGCAGTCACAATAGAGCGATTGCACAGCCCTTAGACGTGGGTCATCCACACCATACCCCGGCAACTGTTCCCATATATTCTTCCTTACAACCTTATCAAATGCCTTCTCAAGATCCATAAATCTGGTTATAATCCAGGTTAAAAGCCAAAAGCTTTTCCATGATGATGCAGAGATATGCAGATATATAAGTCACGATAGCCGAGTTGTTGGGTGGTCGGAATTTCGAGTCGAGAGACTCGAGTTCGATCCCCAGGTGGCAGTACCAATGAGTTTTTCAAAAACTTATGTACGAATTTCATCGTTGGCTTGGACATAAAGACGGCGACGGGCTCACCACCTGTCACGTTGTCTCCAAAATATCATCGGTGGAAGGTGGTTCAAAGAGACATAATTGTCTAGACTTGACCTCTGTCTACCCCTGTATTGGGAATTGCTTGAAGATATTTATTTATATTTATTATTTATGTTATTAATCCGTCACTAGAATATGACAATTTGACTAATGGATGAATATTTAAAATGCAAATTATATCAGAATCCATTCATTAATTAATGAAATACATACAGTATCGATCATTGTGTTTTAATATTATCACTGCATATCTGAATGATCAATGTTTTTATTTAAGTTGGTGAACTTGTATTTACCTGATCGACATCTGTTATGTATTTTGTTTTATATATAAAGTCCTGTTCAGTAATTCCGGCACTTAAGAATTACGATTTTCTTACGGTTTGCTAACGGCGTGATTCATGAAATAAGTATGAGATAATGAAGTATAGGGGATAATATATTAAGGTTGGGTAAAAATTGGCTTAAATGTAACGATGTTACTGTGTTGTTGTTGTCATGTTCGACAAACATACGATAGATTCTCCACCTGTCACGGTGTACAAAATAGTCTTCGGGGATAAGTTATATTATATAATAGACATAAATCAATGGTTTATTAATATAACCTCACTTTTCATTTTAACTAAGAGTTAAAGTATAAAAATCCACGCGGAAATGAATATTTTGTTCCGTATTTTGTATGATGCTGTTTGATCCTTTTGTATAATTGATCCTTTTCGTTTGAATCACTTATCATTATGTGTAAGCCGTCCACTTATTTTCAAACTGTTGAAAAAAATACATTAAATATATTTATAAGTACGCTGTAGTTCTCATCATGCACAAGTAGCAGCATGGGGAGCAATTCGCATTGTACATGTAAATCATCCGCCATCCGCACCGCGGCGCAGCGCGGATATAACATAGCGCGGATATCCATTTAACAATTGAAAAACTGTTCATATGGATTTATAAAAAGACAATTCAATTTTATTTATATGTATAGAAATAGATTTTAACCTAATTAGTGCAGTAATAAATAAGCTACTGTGTATTTTTATTTTTTTTAAAAAGGACCCACAGAGCGCCATTCTAACAATACGATTATATTAACATATAGTATATAGATTTTGTTACTCCCTAAATTATATTATACTATCGTGTGAGTTCATCTGTAATTCTTATGAAAAATAAAGATTCCAAACCGTGATTATTAAATGCGTTGCCATGATAGTACGGAGATACCGGGTTTGAATTCCACCAAATGTCAGCCTATATTTACATGTTTAAATTTTGTATTAGCCATATATTTTTTAAACTTAATTAAAAATAATAAATAAATAAGTACATATACAATAAATAAATAAGTACATCACATACTAATCTTCACGCACAATCCTTGACGCAGTAGCCAGAGAGAACAGTTCGCCAAGTGTCACGATCCTTACATACCTTTTTCACTTCTTTTAGATTCATTATTTTGCATAGGCATATAGCAGACAATTCACCTTTTTGTAACCCAATTTCACACTCAGACAACTATCTTTCAGCTTTTGTAAACAGCTGTCGAGATACAATATGAACAGCCAGGAGGACATGATACAACTCTGTTTTACCCCTATTTGAACGTTAAATATGGGCGACAGGTCATGCCTTACCTGCACACAGGTTTTGCAGTCACAATAGAGCGATTGCACAGCCCTTAGACGTGGGTCATCCACACCATACCCCGGCAACTGTTCCCATATATTCTTCCTTACAACCTTATCAAATGCCTTCTCAAGATCCATAAATCTGGTTATAATCCAGGTTAGAAGCCAAAAGCTTTTCCATGATGATGCAGAGATATGCAGATATATAAGTCACGATAGCCGAGTTGTTGGGTGGTCGGAATTTCGAGTCGAGAGACTCGAGTTCGATCCCCAGGTGGCAGTACCAATGAGTTTTTCAAAAACTTATGTACGAATTTCATCGTTGGCTTGGACATAAAGACGGCGACGGGCTCACCACCTGTCACGTTGTCTCCAAAATATCATCGGTGGAAGGTGGTTCAAAGAGACATAATTGTCTAGACTTGACCTCTGTCTACCCCTGTATTGGGAATTGCTTGAAGATATTTATTTATATTTATTATTTATAACATATATGCATGCAATGGTTATGATTTTTTTGTTGAATGAATCGCCGTGTGGCATCGGAGTCAGAGTATACAACACCATTTCTTCTTGCAGTGAGTATGGTTTGACGCTACTAAGGACTATGTCCAAGACATAAAGGCGGCGACGGGCTCACCACCTGTCACGTTGTCCCGAAAATATCTTCGGTGGAAGGTGGGTCAAAAGGACTTAATTGTCTAGACTTGACCTCTGTCTACCCCTGTATTGGGAATTGCGTGAAGATATTTTTATTTTTTTTATGCAGAGAGAAAACACTTAATCCGATCCTCTTCTAGGTCTAAATTCGCAATTAGAATTCTAGGTAGAAATCTTTCCGATTTCTCTCGCATCCTACGCGTCAAAACCTTCGTGTAAACTTTACTTACTAAACTGGTCAAGCTGATCGCCCGATAGCACACGCAGTCAAAATGCTATACTCATTCATACCTTGCAGTTGTATCTACTTAGTTTATACAGTTCATCCAGTATAAACTAAGTAGATAGAGGACCTGTGTTCTGCAACAAGGAAGGTTACACAAACAACCAAACCCGAGTAAATGCTTAAAAGTGGTTTTCCACAATGAACCACCAGTGAATCGGACCCAGGACCACAGAGCTGGCGACACTAAGAAAACCCGTGTGTTCGCCACTCGTCCACTCGTCGATTAATATTACAGTATTATTGTATTACCTTTTGTATGTTTATATTACAAGAATATTTTGGCGACAGGAAGCCTTGCACCAAATAGATTTCCTAGATTTTTATTTGCGAAAACCCGAAACGCCTTCGCTTGAACTGGTGTCACGAATGTCAGAAACGTTCGCTGTTTGTGACTGGAATTCTGTGTTTTACGTCGTCACAAGTGAAATGCGAGATAAATACATTGCTTCGAACCCGAAACCAAAAGAAGTTCACTGCAGGACATATAGGAGAGCCTATAAGAGAGAATTTGACAAAACCACCGCGTTTAGCAAGCGGATTGGTGATCGCAGTATCAGAAAACTCGCACGTCTAACGCTACTGGCGTTGGCTATCTCGGCTATCCCGACATCTGCTGGTAGCCTATGACATTAAAGGCTACTCCGTTAGTCGCCTCTTACGCCAGCCTCGGGAAGAAATGGGCGGTGTATTCTTACCCCGTGATATCGGCTACCCTTTTTCTTACTTCCACATAACTGTTTGGAGTTATGCAACTAATAAAACACTAAAGGCAAAGAGATCTCAATTGAATGTCCACGTTTCGGTTCATGAATTCAGTTCAAAGCGCCGATAGACGTTTGTGTAATTAAGTCACCACCAGTTCGAAACACCGTACCGATTTTGTACCGACTTTGTACCGATGGCCGACGTTTCGGTTCCTATCCAATTTAAATTTTGTAGGAATTATTTTCTTTTGAAAGCAAAAATGACCTTAAATTACCAATATACAATACTTATTAATACGGACTGGGTAAAGGAGTGAATATGAAATAATTTGTTTCTCATTAATAAACACCTGAAATAAATCCTTTAAAATAATAATTACATACATATATATACTATAAACAGATAGATCGATACCATGTGAAGATAGATAGGGACAATATCACATATACTGCTGTTGTCCTAAGGTAAGTCGCTAAAGTACTTGTCAATTGTTATGGCATCTTAAACAAAGAAGAAACAATGAAAACCGACACCCGAGACAATGAATAAAAAGTGGTTTTCTACTCGTACATTGACTAGTCCGCGAATCAAACCAGGAACCTCAGACTGGTGACAAAAACCGGTGTGTACGCTACTCAATTTAATTATAACATATATCAATTACATGAAAAAACTAAGGTTTAAAAAACTAACACGTTAGAGACGCTGAGTACGATAACCAATACATAATCATAGCTTAGCTCAATGTTCAGCAACAAAAATGCTATGGCGTTGATTTTCAGCTGACGGCTGCGAGTGAGATTTACGTATACAACTTATTAAAATGCCAAAAACCATACGAGCTTAATATAACATTTCAAAATAAAACATATTGAATAAAAAGTTAACATAATTAAATTATAATTGAGAAGGGGTACATGAAAAAATGTAAAAAACACGCAAAGCTTTAGCTTTGCGTGTTTTTAACATTTTTTAAAGTAAGACTGTTTTCTCCACGACGAAAACAGTCTTTAAGCAATAAATATCTAGGTTAAAACCTAGAGAGTTTTATGCAAATTTTAAAATTTATCTGCAATGTATACGATGACCCGAGTTGGTAGTGACCCTACCTTTGAAGCCAGGGCTTGCGGGTTCGTGTCCCGCTTGGGGCAAATATTTGTGAGACGAATATGAATGTCATGATGAAAGACTCAAGTCTTAGATGTCGTGTATGTATATACGGATATTTTTCTATGTAAATGTATGTAATTGAACTGTGATGTTAGCTTGAACACTCAAACGGTAAATGTTCATCATAGTTCACTTTGAATAAATAATTTCCGTAGAAAACTGGGTCGAAAGGACTTGATTGTCTAGACCATTGCCTGCCCCAGTATAGAAAATTGCGTGAAAATAAAGAAAAATCTGCAATGTAATTTCTCATGTCAGTATTCCTAGCAAGTTAAAAGAAGTGGCAAAAGCTCTGCAGTGTATGTTTATAGATTATGAAATATTTTTTTTTTTTAACTTTTGTCGATTATAAAGCAAAAATCACGATAGCCAAGTGGTTGGGTGATCCGAATTTCGAGTCAAGAGACACGAGTTCGATCCCCAGGTGGCAGGCTCGTACCAATGTGTTTTTCAAAAACTTATGTACGAATATCGTTGGCTTCGACATGAAGACGGCTACGGTCTCACCACCTGTAACGTTGTCCCGAAAATATCTTCGGTGGAAGGTGGGTTGAGGGGACTCAATTGTCTAGACTAGACCGCTGTCTTCCCCTTCATATCCTTAATATGTCTATTTATTTGTGGTATTTTAAAATCTTTTATTTCTTCATCTTTTCATTTATCGTTATCGTATCAAAAAACAATTGCAGGTAAACGTGTTAAAAGTATTTCACAGTCGTTTTCTTAGTTTCTGAAACGTTATTAATAACAAAGGAAATTTGGGAAAACCGTACTTCTAAGTCAAAATTATACCATTAATATTAAAGTTTTTATTTTCCTATAATTTTGGATTTTTCCGTTTGATTCTTCGATTATTTTCTGTTATCCTTAATATGTACAAATACACCATAAACCTCGTTAGCAAGTGATTATCTTAAATATGTACCGCAATAGGTTTTCATACACTCGTAATATGTATACAAGTATATGAAACGTTTTAATGAATATATGAAGACACTATGAAAGAAGTTTCAATACCGACAAAGACTTTAAAATTTGTATTTAAAAAATACCTAAATTTGAGGCATTTAAAATTTGCCTTATTAATGAGCTTATATTCGTGAGACGCACCTGCTGCGCAGCTATGCTGGAATGGATAACTCCTCATTTTATTTCAGAGCTTGATATGGTATATATTTTTCATGGTATATATTTTTTTACATTCGAACATTTTCTCATTTTGATGTGGTGAGCCCAACACGGTCTTCATTCGAAGCCAACTATAAAAAACATAAGTTTCGAAAAACCTATTTGTACGAGCCTACCTCCTCAGGATCTAATTCCTGTGCCTTGATTTGAATTCCAACCACCCAAATAATCGGTTATCGAGAATTTTGACGTGACTTTTGTTACTTCATAAATATAAAGGCACAATTAAAATTATTTGACGTCAATTGTCTAGCGAGCAGTGTAAGAAATTAGCAAAATTTATATTGCCAAAGTTTAATAGAAAACGTTCGTGCTGTGGACGGAATATTATTTTGTGATTTGTAAGATGCAATTCCTTTGGTCACACTTTCTTCCCAATTCCCAAGATTATTTAAGTTTTTGAGAAACAACCGACTTCAAACACTGCTACTGCTCTGGTATATTTTCCTCAACTCAAATGAAATCCAAACATCAGAGTCTATAAAAATAAAAAAATAAACAAATGAAAATGACAACGGTCGACGGCCTTGCAAAATTCTGCCCTAAATAAGGGCATCACGTGCTTATTCTATTAGTCTGGCGAGTGAGTAACTGGAAGGGAAGCCGTTCAGGTCCAGTCTTTGCCATGTGGTTTCGGCGGTTTCACACTTGGGTTATGGATTAAGAAACAACGAAGGTAGTAACCACACCCAGACCCGATACAAAGTAAAACAAAGTGACTTTACATTGTCTACATTGGTTCACATTGACCCTTCCGGGATTCGAACTCAGAATCCTAGAGCTAGTGACATTATGAAAATAAGTGAAGCCTCCACCGAATAACATCTAGCAAACAATTTGTATTTTAAAAACAATTTATAAATATTCATATGTGCATGTAAGTGTGTACAGATGTATTAAAAAAATCTTAAATGCAATTTGGCGGCGAAAGAAAACATTCTGACGAAGCCTGCCCCGACAAATCGTCACACGCTTTTATTTTTTAAGTTATAGTCGGTTAAAAATATAAGGTTTGATATAAATCAATATAAAAAAACCGTTTCACACCTTTTTTGTCCAATTTACAAAAAAATAAATATAAAATATCTTCACGCAATTCCTAATACAGGGGTAGACAGTGGTCTAGTCTAGACAATTAAATCCCTTTGACCCACCTTCCACCACAAAGATATTTTCAGGACAACGTGACAGGTGGTGAGCCCGTCGCCGTCTTTATGTCCAAGCCAACGATATAATTCGTACATAAGTTAAAAAAACCCATTGGTACGAGCCTGCCACCAGGGGATCGAACTCAGGTCTCTTGTCTCGAAATTCCGACTACCCAACCACTCGGCTATCGTGACCAATTTACAGATTTAGGCTATGAATAAATTAAAGCGTTGATGTCTTAAAAATCTTTATAAATAATTTAACGATTATATCACGGTTAAAAATAGGTAAAGCAAAAATAATATTAACGTTATACAAAATTGCGTAGCAGATGTTGACACATGATTACCGGATCAGAATATAAATGGCAGAGTATAATAACCTTTTATCAACTATAAAAATTTAAATTTGTTGCAAGCCTGTGTAACAACAATTTTACTAGTTCCATACTTACGAGTATATTCTTATGGTAACATACAAATCGGGACTCTTCACAAGGTTTTTTGCTTTTTTGGACACCAATTATGAGTATATTAAAATTAGTAATAATTTTTTATTATAAATATGGCAATTAGTTGGTAGTGACGTTGCCTTCGAAACTAAAAGTTGCGGGTTCGATTCCTTATGGGGCAAACATGTGTGTGATGAATATGTACTCGATAACAGTGTCTGTGTTTATACGCATATTTAAATACTTACACATACGGTACGATATACTACATAGATATGTCTTAATTGTTACGAAGATATTACTGAAGTAGGATAAGGTGGACAAACTTTTACCAATCTTTAATTTTTTTTAATTTCTCTTGTTTGTTGTGGTGTATATACATGCTGAATGCATTCATTCACTCATTCATATCTTAATTAAAATTCTATTTGGTTAAATAAATCATACAAATATTTCATTAAGGAATTAAGAAATATTCATGAGCTATCGTCCAATTTGCAACCCCTATAAACGATTTCTTTTATTGCCCTGGCCATTCACACATCTGACACATATTCTATTTAGAGAGCAACACAAAATCCTGTAGCGACATTCCTTGAAAAACAAAAAAACGCTGCGGTTGTTTATATGAAAATACTCCATATAATTTATTTCTGTGAATAAATTTTTTCACTGCTTTGTTTGTTGTTTTATTATATTGATATAATTCTTTTTTATATTTACGCGTTTAGACAGTTTAATCTATACGACTTAAATTTTCTCAGAGCTTTTTACGGAAAACGTATCAAGCAACGATACAAATCACACATTAGTTTTCACACTTATTGGTATGAGTCGTGGAGCTCGAGCTTCTTGGTTTGGACGACTCCAACCACTCGGCTATAGTGACCTAAAGGTTCTAAAGAACACAAATGAAAATACGGCTTTTGGTTAAGGCATCAGGACATACTACTCTTCGTGTCATACTCTTCTCTTTATAAAGATATATAAAGAGATATGATATATTATACTCTTTAAAATGTACAAAAAGTGTTTTCTACATTAACCAGACCGGGAATCGAACCCGAGACCACAGAGCTGGCGACACCATTAAAATTGGCGCACAGTCCTCAACGAAGGTTATATTATAGGTATAAAAATTCAACTTTATTCCATTTTTGACGTTGCTGCCCATCACCAATCAGCTAAGTTTTGGTCTTGTATTATTTGAAAGGTCATCCCGATTTCTTTATCACTTTCCCTGAGTCGCTTCTTACGATACCCAGGGAGAGTACTGGAGTAGGGAGAGTTCTTACGATACCAGAAAGTGTGTGGTGCATCCTTACGCCGTTACCAGACGATATTTTTACAAGTACTCATCAATAATTCGACGTTTTACCAAATAGAAATCCATACTCTCTTACCCTTTTGCATCTCTAGCGTTGACATGCATGACTTTCCTCACGATAGCCGAGTAGTTCGGTGGTCGGAATTTCGAGTCGAGAGACCCGAGTTCGATCCCCAAGTGGCAGGCTCGTACCAATGAGTTTTTCAAAAACTTATGTACGAATGATATCGTTAGCTTGGACATAAAGGCGGCAACGGGCTCACCACCTGTCACGTTGTCCCGAAAATATCTTCGGTGGAAGGTGGGTCAAAGGGACTTAATTGTCTAGACTAGACCTCTGTCTACCTCTGGGAATTACGTGAAGATATTTATTTATGATTTTCCTGGGCCTTACGAATGTTTCGATGAATGTTCCAAAGAAATTTTAAGAAATAACAGAATATAATGCCTCCTTTTTGTATACAAAATATTATTGAGATACGTACGCACGTTTATTCAATTTTCTACTGGCAACAGTTTGCCGTATTCAATTTTCTTTCGATGACACGTCCCACAAACTGGATCTTTAGCTCAACGTGCGTACTGAAAAACATTGATATTTAACGAAATCGATACACGTCGAATGAGATAATGCTTACACAGCTACATTTTCAATTTGAGTAACAATACCGTAAAAATACCAGACCAAAATTAAGCAGACCGGTGACGTGAAGCGCTATGGTGCTAGGCATTTGTACAGAGTTTGCCCAACCGCTTTTCAAGCCTGACCATTGTCGCAGCCCTCCCTTATGAAAGATATGAGTATGTATGTCTGTGTTAAATGAAACATTCTGAAGAGATGGCATGGCATGGGGCAGGCAATCAAATGCTTTGAAATCCTTTCGACCCAGTTTTCTCCTAAGCTTATTTGTGCAAACTGAACTATGGTGACCGTACCGTCCATTTTTTGAAGTTAACAGCACGGTTCAATTATATAAGTTCATTTATATTTACATAGATAAATATTGCATAAAACTCTCTCACTGAAAGCATAAACACAATTTTCTTCACAACATCTCCTTAATTTAGAGCTTAGTTCAGCTTTGTATGTTGTTGACTTTTGTTTATTTCAGCGAATGAAAATCTCATTTACTCTTAGTTATAATGTAATGTCTGCCACAAGAGAATTTACTTGTTTTGTTCCAAAGCTAACCTGTACTTCAAATAATAAGAAAATGAATAATAATAAAATGAAAGGAATTATGATTAATTCCTTTCATATATTTAGATAATCGTTTCTTGATAACCTCAGTGCAAACATTCGAATTCATCACACAAATATAAAGCTCTAGCGGCGAACGAACATGCAATTTTTAGCATCGAAGTCACCACAAAGTTGGTCGTCACAGTTTAATTTAAAGCTATGAGACATTTCGTTCTCAATACATGCAAGTCATGCGTTATTCGATTCATGAGTTATTTCATCTGCGATTTATCATCCTCAAAAAGGGCCTAAATTTTCGCTTGGACATCTATCTATAAGAACATTTATCATTTCCTATATCAATAGAGCACTTTGTGTCATGAAGCAGTGTTTTATTACGGTCACGCAAATCATCGCTTAAAATACAACACACTATGGAATTTAGCTAAAAAGTTTCTTATAAAAAATGTAGGCCAGAGATAGATTTATGAGTGACGCCATAAGAATAATATCGGAGGAGACGCGTGGTCTACGCACCATTTTACAGTGTCGCCAGTTCTAAAGTCCCGGGTTCAATACCCAAACCGTCACCGGTCAATGTAGCAAATCACTTTTCTTATTATATTATAATAATATTTTAATAATAATTATATTAATAATATTCTTCGAATTCGGGTTTCCGTCTTTGTAGTACCCTCGTTCTTTCCGATTCCATCACATAAGTGCTTAAACTACTTACTTTGGGACCTTAGCGATGTTTGTGATGTTATCACTATCTATATATGCCTGTATTTATATTCGCTATGAAATAAATTGTACTGGCTGATAACACGACAGGCAACGATATGCCGTGACCCACGCCACTCGACTGCTGTTCTCAAAATGCGTATTCCCGCGAATGCAATTCAATGAATTCGTTATCTCGTTTAATGTCACTCTGTAATATAATTATATAATAACCTCGTTTGTAATCGTGTATTATTATACGACTTAAAATAATGAAATCTAAATACGTCATGTGGTTGATTAGCAGAAGCGTCGCGTGCTGTGATCGCCAGTCCGAGTCCCATGCATGGTGATGACGAGAAAACCTCTTTACAAGAGAGGTCAATTTCCAGCAGTGAACTTTTTTATCTCCACGCAATTTCCCATACTGTGATAGGCAGAGATCATAACATTCCTTTCGACCCCCTTTTCACCGAAGCCTATTTGGGACAGTGTCAGGTGGTGAACCTACTTCCGATAAACAGGTACATTTGTATTAAATTAATTCCGATTCAAAGAATGATCAGATTCGAAAAGTGACAAAGACCTTAGACGTAGCCTAGTGGTTGGGTGATCGAAACTCAAGCCAATAGACCCCAATGGGTTTTTTCAAAACTTATAAAATAAATAAATAAATAAATATCTTCACGCAATTCCCAATACAGGGGTAGACAGAGGACTAGTCTAGACAACTAAGTCCCTTAGACCCACCTTCCACAGAAGATGTTTTCGGGACAACGTGACAGCTGGTGAGCCCGTCGCCGTCTTTATGTTCAAGCCAACGATATAATTCGTACATAAGTTTTAAAAGCAATACATTAAACGATAGAATCGTGATCCCCGGGAATTAGGTATCAATTGCATCAATTGCAATATCTCTGACAGCCACAGACCTTATATAGCACTGTACTTTTCCATTGTATTTGCGGAAACTCATTTTGACATTTTGCTGCAACATCTTTCAGTAATTTCTTCTCATTTCTTATATTTTAAAGTATCTACACAATTTTCATACTTTTCGTTTTTCCCGTGGATGTTCTAAGAGACGGCTAAGAAATAAAGGTCTTTGAATATCGTAATAGTGTCGATACATATACGAGATAACCCTCTCGAAAATATTAGAACAAAATTCAGCAGACCGATGAAGGCCAACAACATCTAAGATGTGTCTTGTATTACGATCGACAATCCACTTGCCAAGCGAGGAAATTATGGCAAATCCGCCTTATAGGAGAGGACATAGTCTAAGAATGATAACACGTATATTTTGAAGCTGCAGAGTGTTTATTTCTGAAAAGAAGTGTAAGTCAATGAAATCACACCTTGTTACAACAGGATTTAATATTTTTAGAAAACGTATCAGTTTTTTATCTTCACCATTTAATAAAAACATGTACCATTTCTCTATTGAACTGGTTTTATCAAATATCACTGTTGTAACTCAAGATCATGCAAATAATTTTCATGAATTACAGTTTTTCAGTTTTTAATTTTCATCAATTATAGATTGTAGGTAAAATGCATTATCATCCCTCACAACATTCTATGTGTTATAATTTTATGCACTCGTATGGTGATTAAACCTTTAAAATCGAGAAATAGCACTCGTTGCTGTGATATTTAATGGCCACAAAGGTGAAAGATTGTTAATTATATGTTTTTTAACTTTACAACCTTTAAACTGTTCACTTCATTTTTTTGCTGAACATCTCTCCTCAGAAGATTGCCACCATGACCGGCCCTGTGCCACCAGCATCCTTCAACTCCCTTCAATATTGTTCAGGTGATCACAACTTTAAAAGGCATTAAGTCCGCCTTTTGTCTTTTCTTTATTTATTTTATTTAATTGCAATAAAGATTAAATAAAATAAATAAATAAAGTAGCTTACAGGCGGAGGAATAAATCAACGCTTATTTTCTTTTTGTTTTTTCATCATTTTAAAAACAAACATACAGAATAAGGACAGTGCAAATACCACAAAGGTTTGTCTTTAATGCTTATGTCATCGCTAAATTTTAAAATAAATCTCTTAATTGGTTTAAAATAAACAGGATGAAAACATGTCATAGTCCAAACCTTATACACATATAAACAAAAAAATAGTAAATCTCTCATAAAACCGCACATCGTCTACTCATACTGCAGTGACTAAGAGGCTTGTTAAAGTCTATTGCTTGTCATGTCAGGCCTCTATAGTAAAGAGCATTTGTCGTTATCACTTCACTTTGCAAGCGGATTGACAGTCACACTTAGACGCTGTCGGCCGTCACCGATCTGCTTAATTTTGTTCTCCTACTTTGCTAGATTGATGTTCCGCAATTTATATGTAGTCATTGCCATTTCCATGGATTTTCCCATAGTCACCATTTTAAACACGTACGAAGAGAAACGAGGTGTTCCATTCTTACGCCGATACCATCCATAGGAACGCAATAAATGATTTACATACATATATTGGTAGGCCGAGACCAAATATTTCCGTTTACTATAATTTTGGTATTCAATAATAAACTAATTATATATTAATTATATCTTTGTTGCCTGCCCTTCTAAAAACTGTAGTAATTTAATATAACGCACTATAATCTGTAATTAGGGTGGATATCGCAATCATGTAATAACGGTGTTTATTATTATGAAGACGATTAAAATCCGCTACCGAGATTAATCCCCTTTCACATAGTGGGAAATTTCTATGAACTCCAGACGGATTGATATCTTCTCTAAAATGTTATCATACTTAATTATACAGTTTCTATTTCATTATAATGTCAATTTGATTAATCAATTGTTGAACCTTTTCTTCTCCGAATCCGCCATCTGGAGGCCAAGAAGACCGAGACGATACGTACCAAGAGCACCAACCCTCCCTAAGAGCCCGCGGTGGATATTTCGCTCACACATAAAGGCAACCTAGACGTGCATGTATGAAGAAGATGATGAATCTGAAAGAAGCGAAAGAAGTATGTAGGGATCGTGACACTTGGCGATCTGTTCTCTCTGGCTACCCCGTCAGGGATTGTGCGTGAAGATAAATAAATAAATATAATAATACATAAAGGCAAACCTCAGACACATCTCCAATGCAGCCCCAACAGAGACTCGTAGGATTTGAATGACGTATCGTAATACAAAAGCTTCTATTTCACCGTGATTATACATCAGCTGTGCAGAGATGCAAACGATTCTTCTATAGTCCACTAACGCACCAGAAGTGGGTTTATGTCATCATCGTCATAGTAGCCCCTAAAAGTTCACGATATATCGCAGGCCTCTGAGGTACGGGAGGGTTTGCCATAATCGCCACGCTAGGCGAGCGAATTAGCGATCGCAGTACCTGGAATCTCACACCTTAAACGCTGTGACAAGTCTAATTAATTTTTGGTCTTTTACTTTTCATGACGTGTTCCTTTATTGAGTAAAATATGGGATCGCTGTTAATCGTTACATTATCTGTTGTCTGAATAAAGGGTTCTTTTTGTAGCAATGAATATTATCGCGTACATTCGAGCGAGAGCTCGAGTTGACACGCTTTTCACGTTTAAATTATAATTGTACATTTACGTCGCTTAAATGAATTTATTTAACTTTTCCTTCTAAAAATTATTTAATGTCCATGGGCTCTCCATCTGTACGTTGACCCAAATAAGCGTAGTATTACCCGTGTCACCAATAACTTGGTTAAAGGACACCATTGTCTAGATTTCTCTCAAAACAAGCATTAGGAAAAATAATAAATAAGAAAATAAATGTCAACACGCATGTTCTCAATGCTGGAAGAGGCAGAGGTCCAGACAATTAAGTCCTTACGACCCAACTTTCACCGAAGGCTATTTCAGATAACGTGATACGTAGTAAAACAACTGTAAAAAAAACCGGAATGAAATTATGCAAGCCGATGACGGGCGGTCGTTCGTGATGCGATTGCAGTACATTACGTTTAGCTATCTTGAAGTCCTTGCCTCAGTTAGATATCTTGAACCTCGGACTCTCTTCCGGGAGAGACCTGTGTTCAGCACAGGACTTGTACTGGATAAGCAAGTAATGCTCGTATATGTATTCAATACGTCTTCAACGTGAATCCTAAAGAAGACCCTTTTGTATGGCGATATGAAATTATATTTACTATATTTTGTAACTGAAAATTCATATCGTGTCAATTTGAAACTGTTGTAATCTGATGTATTCTCTATCATTGTTAACATTATACGATTACATATAGTGTAGTGTATGCAAACTCGTATCCCATAATCGGACTCGTAAGACAAGGTTCACCCACTGTTGCGTTGTCCCACATACATTCAAGTGAATGAAATCAATGTAATAAATTGTGTTATATCAATCATAGGTTTTCCAATAAGAAATTTTCCAATAGGTTGGAAAATTTCGTGTCGGGGTTAGACAGAGGTTTAAGAATGAGAGGCTAAGATCCCACAAACCGCCAGATCTTAAACAATGAAGTGAAAGTTCCGGTTGAGTTAAACAATGTTAAACAATGAATGTTAAACAATGAAGTGAAAAGTCCTTTACCTGTTCCGGTAAGCCTATATACATATTCACATATTCGAAGGTTACGGGTCACTAGCAACTCGCTTACTTCATTACAATACATTTTTTTCAAAAATACCTGTGCGAACATGTTTTTAGTCGCTCAGGCGGTGTTCAAGAAGTTTCTTTTTATTACTTGCACGCTGCCCGCGCTCACAGTAATTGACAACTGCTTTTGTTTCTTTGTTTCGATAACAAGCTCTAACTTAAAGGTCCATTGAATCGGAATATCTGACAACTCACTGAAAAAAAAAGTAATATTGAAAAGTAAAACACTTTTTCTGCACTGCAGTTGAAATAAAATACGGGCAGTGAAACTAAAACGTTTTGTAAGTCACGTATTTGTTATTCAATGTTGGAAACTTACATTCTTATACTTACATACTTATATTCTTATACTTATATTATACTATTGTTCTACTAGCTGCAACTTTGCCGGCGTTGACCGCTACAAATGGAAGCTTTATTACCAACTCACATAAGTATAACTTTATAAATGACGATGGTAGACAGCAGTTTTAGAAACATTCCTACAAATATTAAACAGTTACTTTAAAATCTGTTTAATAGGAAGCTGCCGCGATGGCTAGAAGATCAGTGTTTTATTCTATTAAAGAATAGAGGAACGTGACAGACGGTAAGACTATCACCTTCTTAGTGTCTATCCAATCGTACAATATATAATATATAATAGAGACATGTATTTACATAGATAAATATTCATATATGATAATAAGATGTTTATATGTAACATCCATGACTCTATTATAACCCCTGCGTATTCGTCACTCAAAAAAAAATTCAAATATTTGTTTCCTGCTCTTAGTGAGATTCGAATCCGCAACCCATAGCTACGAAGGCAGAGTCACTGCCTATTTGTCTCTTATTGAATACATTGGACATTAATATTCCACATCGTCGTATTTAATCAGTAATAAGAGAACAAGACAATATTTTGCCTTCTACATGTTATTCTCATTTATTCTTATCACTATGTGTTTTGTGTGTGGTTGAATTCCCTACGTTGAAGTCATCTGGGCCAGTACCACATATACACATACACACATACATACAAAACATCCCGTAAAAGTCCACTGCATCACCTCGCTTGGCAAGCGGATTGGTGACAACGGTAAAATAATTCTCTTGCTTTTTTGAAGTAGCACTAAATAGTATAAAAAATAAAATAATATGAAAAAAAGTTTTTGTCATATAAAAAGCATTTTTATGCTTAGCTATATAAACTTGTACTTCATCAAATTATTATATATCTTCATCAAGTTATTTTACATCGTATAGTATCACATTCAAAGATTCCGTTACATGCCAACAAACATACATACATACCAAATTAAAAAAGCATTAAAAAGCTTACACATAATAATCATCCCTGACGGTTAAAGCAGTGAGAACAGATCTCCGAGTATTTTACATGTATGTTTTCATTATAATACTAAAACGCGAAAGTGAATGTTTCAGTCTGATTCCTTTTTATACCTAAACTGCTGAATCTTCTGAACTGTCGTATCCCGCCCGATATCTTATCGCCATTGTGGTATTTTATTTACAATAAACCACCCTCTTTTTATCCGTGGGTGTCGTTTAAGGCAACAAAGAAACCTTGAAAGTACTGTGGGTGACCGATAGATTACGTTAGAACCTTCTCGAAAAATATCAGTCCGAAATTCAGCAGCAATAGACAGCATGGTACTGAGTTTATATTTCCTGAATCCGCCACTAGCGAGCTTCTTATGTGGAGACATACAAAAGTTATGTTGCACAACACTCTCCCGCTAATATTGGAGGTCGGAAGTGAGGAGAGCTTGACGTTGAGCAGTCTAGCAATGCGGTGAAAGGCTGTGACCAGAATTACAGTCAGTCGAGATGTATGGCCAAAGTGCCGAGGCCAAAGTGTCAGCCTGAGGAGAAGGGGGCCCGTCGTTGATGATCCTCAGTGGCTGACAGGACTAGGAAGCACGCGTTGTGCCGAAACTTCGTACCCGATCGATCGCCAATTCGAATGCCAAGCATGGCTATTATGGCAAATACTCCATTACGGTAGAATAGCCTACACTGCAGTGGACTAAATAAAAAGAAATAATAAAATAAATTAGCTTTATTTTTTGCTTATTTACCACAAAAAAAAACAAATTTATGTATTATAAGTTTTCATAAACAAAACAGAATAAAATAGGAAAGTTCTAAGTAATAAAATAATAGTGTCTTTAAAAAAAATAAAAAGTTATGTTCATCACAATTTGCCTGCCGACTTTTGGTTGAAATTTCGAAAATATCATCTAAAGAGTATGAGAGTCAGTCAAACTTCGTCCCATCGATAACATTAAAATTCGACACGGGTATTTATTCTAAATCACAAACAGATCTCGCGGCTGTACCCTTGTCAAGTATGTCAAAATTAAGTTATAAGACAACCGGAGATCTTTAGAAATACGATTCTAATGTTGTTAATTATGAAAAAAAGCAACGTATACTTTACTATAACAGATACTTGTGACCATTGATTCATATGTTTCTCTGAATAGTAAGAAAATACTACTTACCTATGTGTGCTACAAATCTATACATTAAAATCATTTACTGTGCGAGTCTGTCTGTTCTAATCCATGATCA
>JAGSMR010000064.1:2237500-2250069 GCA_029286605.1 Sericinus montela | reverse complement strand
ACTGGGAAATGTATGAAGGTAAAAAATTATGCAATAAAAACTTTTCAAAATATGAAAAAAAGAAAGAAAATAATTTAATGGACCAGCATAAAGAGACCACACACAAAAGAACAAACAGTAATTAAACAAAATGTGGGAAAACCGATATGTATGCCACTCGCCAGCTAGTTAGCTCCTACATATATTCTGAAACATCATTTTGCTCGTTGGATTTTGATTTATTTGTACTTTGTATCCAGTAAGAACTACTTTTTACTCTGGGAAATAAAAAATCCTGTGCTAACTCCGAGGTAAGGGCGAACGAAAGTCAGGGACGGAAACTAGTACTACTATATATGAAGATGAAGACCTCTGTGGACGAGTGGTGCACACACCTGTTTTGATGGTGTCGGCAGCTACAGAGCTCAGGGTCTCGGGTTTTATTTCCTTTAGGGTAGATAAAACACATTTCGACAATTTCTCGTATATATTTATATTTTAGTTATCACGTTTTTTTAGATAGTCGCGATTGCCGAGAGGTCGGATGTTCAGAATTCTAATCCTTAAGGCTCGTACCAATGGGTTTCTTCAAAACTTATGTACGATTTAAATCGTTGGTCTGGACATAAAGATGGCGACAGGCTCACCACCTGTCACGTTGTCCCACAAAATGCTTCGGCGAAAGATTGGTCGAAAGAACTAAATTGTCTAAACTTTTGGCTACCCCTGTACTGGCAAATGTATGAAGGTAAAAAAATTATGCAATAAAAACTTTTCAAAATATGAAAAAAAAGAAAGAAAATAATTTAATGGACCAGCATAAAGAGACCACACACAAAAGAACAAACAGTAATTAAACAAAATGTGGGAAAACCGATATGTATGCCACTCGCCAGCTAGTTAGCTCCTACATATATTCTGAAACATCATTTTGCTCGTTGGATTTTGATTTATTTGTACTTTGTATCCAGTAAGAACTACTTTTTACTCTGGGAAATAAAAAATCCTGTGCTAACTCCGAGGTAAGGGCGAACGAAAGTCAGGGACGGAAACTAGTACTACTATATATGAAGATGAAGACCTCTGTGGACGAGTGGTGCACACACCTGTTTTGATGGTGTCGGCAGCTACAGAGCTCAGGGTCTCGGGTTTTATTTCCTTTAGGGTAGATAAAACACATTTCGACAATTTCTCGTATATATTTATATTTTAGTTATCACGTTTTTTTAGATAGTCGCGATTGCCGAGAGGTCGGATGTTCAGAATTCTAATCCTTAAGGCTCGAACCAATGGGTTTCTTCAAAAACTTATGTACGATTTAAATCGTTGGTCTGGACATAAAGATGGCGACAGGCTCACCACCTGTCACGTTATCCCAGAAATGTCTTCGGTGGAAGGTGGGTCGAAAAGACTTAATTACCTAAACCTTTGTCTGCTCCAGTATTAGAAATGGCGTGAAGATATTTATTATTTTATTTATTTAGAATACTTTTTAAAATAAAAAAATCTGTACTTTAATATATTAGTAATTCAACTACTACACTAATTGCTTAGGTACATCGGGTAATTAAACTTTTACATTATTCTTAATAGAAAGCCTGGAAACAGCCTTAAACATCGTTATGGCAACCGATAGATGGCGGGATAACCATCTCTACAAATAGACCAAAATTATCAAACTGAAGATGAGCAGCAGCATCTGAGGTGCGAGTGGTCTGGTACAGCGATTGCCAATCTGCTTGCCAAGCGTGGCGATTATGGCAAATACTCCCCATGGGAGAGGCCTATGTCCTGCAGTGGAATTTAATAGGCGGATATGTATGTATGTATGAAAGCAAAATAACGTTGTACTTAGAAGTACGGTGTTTGTAATTGGTTTTGGGTTTATACGGCAAAACAACGTTTGAGGGTTCAGCTAGTAGAATTATATTAGACCAACATTTTGTGTGAAGATAGTATTTAATATTCCAGATACGTGTTTTTGCCGACCTCTATAGACGAATGGCACTCAAAACCCGCTTGTTTTCATGGTGTCGCCAATTCTGAGTTTCCAGGTTCGATTTCCGGTTGGATCAATATCGAAAACACTTTTTGTACATTTTCTTGGGTGTGTGTGTTTGTTGTACCATCACTGTTTTTGATTCCACAGTGGCTTAAGCTACTTACTTTGGGATCAGAGTGGAATGGCCGGTTTTTGAGGTATCGCCATCTGGTCCCGGGTTTGATTCCCGGACGAGTCACAGAGAAAACTCACTTTTTCTACATTTGCTCAAGTGTTTGTGGCGCGTTTGTTGTTTCCGATTATCATACCACAAGTACTTTAGCCTCTTACATTGGGATCGGAGCGATGTATGTGATGAGCAATGTACAGTAGTAATAGTGTCTTAACAGTCATCCCTGAATTATTATCTAAGAATGTTATTATTTTCTTTTTAAAGGCGATTCTTTTTATCGGTATGCCATTAATATTTATAACATTTCTTACTCTAGTAATTTTACTAAATGGTTCATTGCTAAAGTTGAATGGTGGGGTCGAATATGTGCCGTTATACTTAACAATTTGTACTCTGCTATCGGCGGTATAAAATGCTTTTTTCAACGCTTTGTTTAAAAAAATATGACATACAAACATCTCTTCAAGCTTACATTCATACAGCCTCTAAAATTCAACTGTGGCCCTCATGCCTCTCCGGTAAGGGATGTTTTCGCATAATCGCAACGCTTGGCAAGCGTATTGGCGATCGCTGTACCAGACCACTCGCACCTTAATTAGACGCTATTGCCCGTCACCGGTCTGGTAAATTTTGTTTAGATATTTTTTTACAAAGTTATACCACCTTCTTTCGGTAGCCAAAGATATTTCTAAGAATATTCCCTTAGTCACCTCTTATGGCACCCACGGGAAAAAAGGGTATGGTATATTCATACGCCGTTACCAACACGGCGAGAAAACGAAGACTAAGTAAAACAAAAATCAAAGACAATTTATTATTGTTTTAACTATTTTAATTATGTCAATAATACAGTATGCCCATGATTGTATCATAAGTTCGTTTAACAATTGGATAGAATTCGAATACAGCGGAGATGGCCAGGACAGATAGAGTTACAATTCTACTGATTCCGCGAATCAGGTCCTATCTGCTATTGAGTGGTAATGATTTCGTTTCGTAAACAGCGGCCCTTGGCGGAGTCATCTGTAACGGAGAAATTTCATTAGTCGTTTAATTAGTAGCGTTCTTCTCCAGGCTTGAATCCAAATAAATATATACATAGATAGGGACGACGTCGCATACATTGCTCTGATACTAAAGTACGTAGCTAAAGCACCAGTGTTATTATATAGGAAACAAAGAAGGTACCACAAACATCCAGACCTGAGACATTGTAGAAAAAATGGTTTTTGTACGTTACTCGAAATTGAATCTACCACGAGCTAGCAACGCTATGAAAACCGGTGTTAAGGCTACTCGTCTACGGAGTTCTTAACTCGAACGGTGGAAACGAGTTGAAATGTTATTACATTCTTATAAATATTAGTTAACTTAACACGTATTTATAAAAGGCGATCCGAATGGTTTACTGATCGGCATTCGAATCAGGAGACTGGAACCTGAATACTGATATCCAGGAGGAAGGTGAACAATTAGTTTTTTAAACTTATATACGATTTATGGCCGTGGTGATATTGGTTTAAGAATATGGCCTTTCTTCTCGTGGGTGTCGTACATATTGTCAAGACTTTTCTCTAAGTCACCTGACTTAGAGAAAAGCTTTGACAATATCAATGGCTTTGGACAGATCTATGTGTTTATTTATTTTACTTATGAGAAATCCCATCTTAATTCATGGAAGTGACCATTTCAGTAGCCACTTTTCATTACATGGACTACTCTACTTCCATAAAATAATATATAGCTAGATTATTTCTAACTCCGAAAAAAAATTACGAACTACAATTTTTGTTGTAAAATAATAAGAAAATTATTTAAATTAAACTAATAAGTTTAATTTCAATGTAATTTCATTATAATTTCATTTAGACACTCAGTTTGTAATTTTCCTTAACAAGTAAATTAGAAAATGGGACCTGTTTTTCCATTATTTTCCGCTTGTTGTTGTAGGCATTCGTCTTTGCAAGATTTATGTGATATCATACTTCTTAATCACAACACAGATATGTACAAAGATCCGGAGGCTTTCATTCATTTTCTTTCATGTTGGGTTTTTCAAATACTTATGTACGAATTACATCGTTGGCTTGGACATAAAGACGGCGACGGGCTCACCACCTGTCACGTTGTCCCGATAATATCTTCGGTCGAGTGTGGGTCAAAGGGACTTAATTGTCTAGACTAGAATTCTGTCTACCCCTCTATTGGGAATTAAGTGAAGACATTTTTTATTACTTACGATTAAAACTCAGTGGTGCAAGTCTACCGATGTACTAGCTGAAGATCGAACTCGGGTCTCTTGACTCGAATTCCGATTACCCAACTACTCGGACATCGTGATTTACTTGCTACAATTCTTTTTATTTTTTGAATTTGATGGGTAAAGTCCTGTGCTGAAATAATTTAGATAAATAACGTTCGTTATTATGGATTAATTAATTTCGCGACGTGTTTATTGCAACATTATTTGTTACTTATTCAATTAATTTTCTTCTGTTTTTGATAAAAAGTATTACAATAGTACATAAAATGTTATTCAGTAATTCTTCACTAATTTCTCAATACTAGGGTTGTCAGATGTGTTTTAGACAATGCACACTTCAATCACCGCGGCTTACTTGGGAAGCCTTTAGAAGTAAATACATACATAGAATCAATATTTATGTTAAGAAATAAACATCTAAGACACGAGCATAAACATTCATATTAATCACGAAAATGTTTGCCCCTATGGGTATTCGAACCCTTTGAAGGCAGCTTTCCTACCGACTAGGCTATCGGATTGTCAATGATTCTTCATTTGTTGTCGGGGTGATTCAACATTTTCCAAAAAACTTTACTAACTTCGCAATCAAATTAGAACTACTTCGTTAGGTTCTATTTCGCAATACATTTTTATCAAAGGCGTTACATTTATAGCGAAGCAACTTCACAGTCTAAAATATAAGGGAACGTTGCACGCGAGGTCCACTTCAAATCGCGTGTTAGTTCGCAGTAAGCTTTGCCATCATTCCGACTGTTTATAGATTTTGCCTATATATATCAAAGTTTCTTGATTTCAGCTATCAGCTGACTTCTAAAGTCAGTAAAAAAGTAACCACAAATTACAGACTACATAACACTCTGAGTCGTGATTACCGAGTTGATAGTTCGTGAACAAATCTAAGAGGGTGGAGTGTAGACTGTAAACTGTAAATCAAAACTAAACCATTGGAGCTCACAAGCTTTATTTCCAGACCTGCTTTAAGGGTTGACATACATTTTTTAAATCATTTTACTTGTGTACATAATCAAAATCTCGAGTACAAAGATTCATATACATTAGTGTTCACATATGTTTACCCCTAGCGGTTACCCACAGATTCGAAGACAGGGTCACTAAGAACTCAGCTAGCGGGTAATTTTTTACGCTTGGTGTAAAATAAAGCTACAATAAAACAAATTCGTAATAAGTCTCTGCGGCATTAACAACTGAATTTGAACAGAGGCCACTAATGTAACATTAAGTTGTTCCGTTTACTCCCTGAGTACAACTGCTAACCAGAAGCAGACGTATAATATTTCAGTCCTGCAGTAATCTATCTGTTCGCGTTCTGTTAATCTCTGCTGACAGCTACGGATTGGAAGCCGACTGTTTTCGACACTTGGAAAAATTGGATTTGTACTTCAAAAAATTACACTTTTCCTGCGAATATTGTTTGTCCTTTAACGTTAGAATATAATTTTCTTTAATGTAATATGTTTTAATATCGTCTTGAGTACCCCGTTTCTTCTCGTGGGTGTCGTATGAGGCGACTAAGAGATTTTCCTTGTAAACATCGATGGTTACCGACAGGTCGTGGAATAACTACTTCGAAAAAATACCAGAACGAAGTGTTCAGACATCAGCTGACAGCAGCGTCTAAGGTGCAAGAGAAAAAAGACTGCGATCGCCAATCCGCTTGCCGAGCGGTGATCATGGAAAGTCCTCCTTTATATGAGAGGCTTATTTCCTATGGATTTTAGAGGCCGTTATACATACATACATACATATCATCACGCCTCTTTCCTGTAGGGGTAGGCAGAGACCACTTCTTTCCACTTGCTATGATCCTTACATACTTGTTTCGCTTCGTCCACTTTCATTATTCCCTGCATACATTCTCTTCGATTCAGGTACTCTTGACCTGGCCTTTTTTCAGGACGTCCCTGATTTGGTCTTGAAACGTCCGCCTAGGTCTTCCCTTCCTACACTTCCATTCACACTCGCCTTATATGCTTTTTCGTCAATCGTTCTTCATTCATTCTCTCGACATGGCCAAACCATCTCAGCATACCTTTCTCAATTTTAGTCACTACATCTTCTTTCAGACCACAACGTTTCCTTATTTCACCATTCCTTATCCTGTCGCTCAGTTTAACTCCCAAAATACTTCTTAATGATCTCATCTCAACTGCATTTACTCTGCTTTCATGTTTCTTCTGCCATACCCAACTTTCACTTCCGTACATGAGTGTCGGAACCAAACTCCCTATGCACAGCCAAACGAGCCTTTGTTAGACACCACCCGACTGCTCATAAAGGAGTGCAAAGCTCCATTCACCATGTTTCCTGCATTCACTCTTCTTTCAATATCACTCTCACACTTTCCATCTCTTGTGAACTTTGAACCCAGATACACAAACTCATTCACCTGTTCAATTTGTTCATCTCCAATCACTATATTGCAGTCTGTCATGACCTCATCTCTTCAAACACCATTACTTTCGTCTTCTTTACATTCATCTTCATCCCCTTCCTAACAAAAATCTTCACTCATAGCAGTTACCATCTCCTGCATCTCCTCGGCTGAAGACGCAAGTAATACTTGATCATCAGCATAGAGAAAACATTTGACGAGTAACTCATTCATTCTCAACCCACTTTCATTCTCTTTAAATCTGTCAAGCAATTGTCCATAAACAGATTAAACAGCCACGGTGACGCTACACATCCCTGTCTAACACCTTTTCGATATTAAACCATTCAGTGTACGCCCTGTTTATCCTTACACAAGCACAGGAATCCCTATAAAGAGATTGCAATGCTCGTATGAGGATACTGCTGACACCTTCACGGACAATGCTGACCACACCATTCCTCACCACTCTATCATAGGCCTTTTCTAAATCCACGAACGTGCAATAGACCTTCTGGTTTTAGCCAGACACTTTTCGGCTATGCACCGCAAGGAAAAGACCTGATCCGTACACCCCATTCCCTTTCTAAATCCCGCTTGTGCATCCCATACTTTTTCGTCCGTTTCATTCACAACCCTTTCAATCAACACTTTCGCATACACCCCACTGACGACGCTGAGAAGGCTTATACCGCGGTAATTTACGCAGTCCTGCCGTGACCCCTTTCCCTTATATAATGGCACGATTACGGCTTTGCACCAGTCTCCCGGTACTTGCCCATTTTGCCAGCACAAATTGAAAAGGCGGTACAGCTGACTAGCCACTAAGCCCTGTCCAGTCCTCAGCATCTCGACGGTAATCCCATCATATCCGGCAGCCTTACCAAATCTCATACTTTTCAACGCTTTTACTATTTCATCCACGCTTATCTCACTGTCATCAACATTTATATTAACCATGGAAGGTGCCGGGTGTTGTACCTGCACTTCCTCTCTTTCAAATAAACATTCAAAATACTCTTTTCATCTCTTTAACACATATTCTTCTCCTTTTATAATGTTCCCATCTTGACTCCTGATTGTATTCAGCTCCGAGGTAGAGGTTTTTCCTCTGGCTGTATTGACGGATTTCCAGAAAAACTTGATGTTTAACTGGAAATCTTCAGTGAGCCTCCTATCAAAATCATCCTTTTGTTCTTCTTTCTTTCTAGTCACAACATCTTTCGCAGCTGATTTGAATCTTTTATACTTCTTTCTCGCTTCCTTTATCTCGTCATTCGTCGCCTTTTTTGAAGTTTTTGGTTAGCTTTTGTTGCTAACCAATCCAACCACGCTTTCTTCTTTTCTTGCACAGCCTTTTGTACATCTTTATCCATCCACACATTATACTTCTTTCTTCCTTTCCTTCGTTTAGCTACTCCGCATACCTCAACAGCAACATTCACGACTCCTTTCTTAAATGTCTCCCACAAATCTTCAATCACACATATCTCTTCTATGCCTTTAAAACTTTCTATCAGTTTCTCTACATACTGTCTTTCTTATCCTTTTCTTGTAGATTTTCCACTTTTATTCTGTCCAAAACACTCGTAGGCTCGGCTCCTCGGTGTCGCCACCGTTTAAAGATGCCATGTATTCGGGCTATGACCAGGAAGTGGTCTGTGTCAAGGCCTACACCGCGGTATGCCTGAGTGTCTAGCAGGTTTTTCCTCAATCTTTGATCCACAATAACAAAATCAATTATACTTCTAGACTCACCCTCAATTTTGTATACAAATGGATCTTTTGTGATCAAACATTGTATTGGCCACGCACAGATTCCATTCCAAGCATACTAAGTAGGCTTCTCCCATTTTCGTTCACTCTCTCGTCCCCAAATGTACCCAGTACTCCTTCATACCCATCACGCTTTACTCCAACCCACCCATTAAAGTCCCTAACATCACGATCCGTTCATTTTCTCCGCATTTATTCAAGACCTCTCTCATGCTATCCCAAAATTCCTCTCTTTTTGCTTTTAATGACCCACCCTCGCAGATCCGTCGGTGCATAAACCCCAAGGATAAACAAGCGGGTGAGTCCAACTTTAACCTAACCCAGAGGAGTCTTGGGCTTACACATTCATGCTCTATCACACATTCAACTATTCGAGAGGAAAGAATCACACCAACTCCTGACAGCCTCGGCTGGTTTGGGGACTCCTGACCAGTATGCCGTGTAGGGACCATGAACCGTGGTGTCACATCCTTTCCTCTTGGTTTCGTTCACGCACAGGATATCTATACATCGTTCGTCCATCATCTGACATACTTCATCTACCTTACCATCCATTCCTCCTCTTACATTCAACGTAGCGAAGCGGCTCTCCATGGGCCGCTTTTCGCCCCCGCGAGAAACGAGACGTGATGGGTGGCGAACCACATCGCCGCCATTTTGGTAAGTAAATTCACCATTGCGTTCCCACGAGTAGCAAGGAAAGGTTTGTCCACCCCAGCAGAGCCCCGCATGCCAGGGTAAGGCTAGCCTAATTCTGGGTCGCCCGGTCCCAGGGCAGTGTGGCACGCTAACGACTAGGTTGCCCCTCAGCTATGCATCCATCCGCACGGCAGACGTTGGATTGGCGGAGAGAATAGGAGTAAGGAAAGGGAAGTATAGGTTGTGAGAAAAGGAAGATTGGTAAGTTAAGGAATTAGGAAAGGTAGGATAAATATGAATGATAAATATGAAATATGAATATGAAAGAATATAAAAGAAAGACACAAATAAAAATTTAATTTATCCTCCTCTTGACCTCTTTAGGACGGAACGAGACGCTCCCTGCCGCTTTACTTTGTTTGTTTATAGAATAGACAAAAATATTTAAAGCTAATCAGAAAATTATGTTACATATCACATTTACAATACAATAAAATTATGTTACACGAAAATCCCGTAGGATCATAAAAAAATTGAAATTTTCTCCAAACTCTTAAGTCACGGAAGCTGAGTGGTTGGGTGGTCGGAACTTCAAGTCAAGAGATCCGAGTTTGATCCCCAGGTCCACCAGCTGAGGATCGAACTCGGTCTCTTGACTCGAAATTCCGTCCACCCTTCCACTCGGCTATCGTGACTTAAGTATATTGAAATAAGTTAGACAAATAACGTTCGTTATTATGGATTAATTAATTTCGCGACGTGTTTATTGCAACATTATTTGTTACTTATTCAATTAATTTTCTTCTGTTTTGATAAAAAGTATTACAATAGTACATAAAATATTATTCAGTTATTCTTCACTAATTTCTCAATACTGGGGTTGTCAGAGGTGTTTTAGACAATGCACACTTCGTTCACCGGGGTTTACTTGGGAAGCCTTTAGAAGTAAATACATACATAGATTAATTTTTATGTTAAAAAATAAATATCAAAGACACGAGCACAAACATTCATATTAATAACGAAAATATTTGCCTCTATGGGGATTTGAACCCGGAACCCTTTGCTTTGAAGGCAGCTTTCCTACCAACTAGGCTATCGGATTGTCAATGATTCGTCAATTGTTGTCGGGGTGATTCAATATTTTCCAAAAACTTTACTAACTTCGCAATCAAATTAGAACTACTTCGTTAGGTTCTATTTCGCAATACATTTTATCAAAGGCGTTACATTTATAGCGAAGCAACTTCACAGTCTAAAATATAAGGGAACGTGGCAAGCGTATTGGCGATCGCTGTACCAGACCACTCGCACCTTAATTAGACGCTATTGCCCGTCACCGGTCTGGTAAATTTTGTTTAGATATTTTTTACAAAGTTATACCACCTTCTTCGGTAGCCAAAGATATTTCTAAGGATATTCCTTAGTCACCTCTTATGGCACCCACGGGAAAAAGGGTATGGTATATTCATACGCCGTTACCAACACGGCGTGAAAACGAAGACTAAGTAAAACAAAAATCAAAGACAATTTATTATTGTTTTAACTATTTTAATTATGTCAATAATACAGTATGCCCATGATTGTATCATAAGTTCGTTTAACAATTTGTACTCTGCTATCAAGGTATAAAATGCTTTTTTCAACGCTTTGTTTGAAAAATATGACATACAAACATCTCTTCAAGCTTACATTCATACAGCCTCTAAAATTCAACTGTGGCCCTCATGCCTCCGGTAAGGGATGCTTTGCATAATCGCAACGCTTGGCAAGCGTATTGGCGATCGCTGTACCAGACCACTCGCACCTTAATTAGACGCTATTGCCCGTCACCGGTCTGGTAAATTTTGTTTAGATATTTTTTACAGTTATACCACCTTCTTCGGTAGCCAAAGATATTTCTAAGGATATTCCTTAGTCACCTCTTATGGCACCCACGGGAAAAAGGGTATGGTATATTCATACGCCGTTACCAACACGGCGTGAAAACGAAGACTAAGTAAAACAAAAATCAAAGACAATTTATTATTGTTTTAACTATTTTAATTATGTCAATAATACAGTATGCCCATGATTGTATCATAAGTTCGTTTAACAATTGTATAGAATTCGAATACAGCGGAGATGGCCAGGACGGATAGAGTTACAATTCTACTGATTCCGCGAATCCGGTCCTATCTGCTATTGAGTGGTAATGATTTCGTTTCGTAAACAGCGGCCCTTGGCGGAGTCATCTGTAACGGAGAAATTTCATTAGTCGTTTAATTAGTAGCGTTCTTCTCCAGGCTTGAATCTAAATAAATATATACATAGATAGGGACGACGTCGCATACATTGCTCTGATACTAAAGTACGTAGCTAAAGCACCAGTGTTAAGGCTACTCGTCCACGGAGTTCTTAACTCGAACGGTGGAAACGAGTTTAAATGTTATTACATTCTTATAAATATTAGTTAACTTAACACGTATTTATAAAAGGCGATCCGAATGGTTTACTGATCGGCATTCGAATCAGAGACTGGAACCTGAATACTGATATCCAGGAGGAAGGTGAACAATTAGTTTTTAAACTTATATACGATTTATGGCCGTGGTGATATTGGTTTAAGAATATGGCCTTCTTCTCGTGGGTGTCGTATGAGGCGACTAAGAGATTTTCCTTGTAAACATCGATGGTTACCGACAGGTCGTGGAATAACTACTTCGAAAAAATACCAGAACGAAGTGTTCAGACATCAGCTGACAGCAGCGTCTAAGGTGCAAGAGAAAAAAGACTGCGATCGCCAATCCGCTTGCCGAGCGGTGATCATGGAAAGTCCTCCTTTATATGAGAGGCTTATTTCCTATGGATTTTAGAGGCCGTTATGAAAGAATATAAAAGAAAGACACAAATAAAAAATTTAATTTATCCCTCCTCTTGACCTCTTTAGGACGGAACGAGACGCTCCCTGCCTCTTTACTTTGTTTGTTTATAGAATAGACAAAAATATTTAAAGCTAATCAAAAAATTATGTTACATATCACATTTACAATACAATAAAATTATGTTACACGAAAATCCCGTAGGATCATAAAAAAATTGAAATTTTCTCCAAACTCTTAAGTCACGGAAGCTGAGTGGTTGGGTGGTCGGAACTTCAAGTCAAGAGATCCGAGTTTGATCCCCAGGTCCACCAGCTGAGGATCGAACTCGGTCTCTTGACTCGAAATTCCGTCCACCCTTCCACTCGGCTATCGTGACTTAAGTATATTGAAATAAGTTAGACAAATAACGTTCATAATTATGGATTAATTTGATTAATTATTCTGCTAATGTTAGTGACAGTGGGGAAACACCGACGGCG
>JAGSMR010000064.1:2210000-2235000 GCA_029286605.1 Sericinus montela | reverse complement strand
TTTATTTTTAACAATTTATATAGATTCGAATGGATAGCATTTGCGGATACATTGGTTGTTAACAATCAGATAATTTTGAAATGTTGGTAGTGTTATTGAAAACCGAAGGCACAAGATCCTGCGGTTTATCACCAATACGTTACTGTCAAATTAAAAATAAAACTATCTCTCTTTCTCTTTCTCTCTCTAAAATATATCAGTAATTTTTATCATAGTTTTCGGATAACAAGAATTGTTTAACCCTTGTAGATAATTATCCTGCCTTGTTTCAGGTTCGTATCCCGCAAATGCAAATATCTATGTGATGAATCGGAAGCACTAAATTGTCTAGACCTTTGACTATGCCACCATTCTTTCATTATCCTATTGGGTAAAACGTAAACCGTTTCCTTTGGAAATCTTTGGGAAGGGCTATATTCAGCGTGCGTGACAGGCTGGAATGACCGTATGATCTGAAACTGTTTATCTATCTTCATTAATTTTAATGTATTCATAATTCGATGATTGTTCAGTGAGTCGAAATAAATATATTTTCAGAATTATTGCAAATTAGCTTTTTTTCTTTCACTTTTTTAAAATGGGAAAATCCCTCCATCTAAACGCAAAATATTGGCCTAATTGTTAAAGTGGTTTCCGAGAAACCAATGTATAAATTTATATATATTAATTATGTACTCGTATAAGATAAGCTTGTTTAAAGTAATAAAATCAAGTGAAGTAGCCGCCTGTAAATTCCACTGCTAGGCGAAAGACTTCCCTGAAATATTTGAAAGCGAATAGAGCAGATGTGTTCGCTGCTCCTGTACATGTTAATAGACTTCAAACGTCCTCACAATAATGTACATTTATTATTAATTCTTAGACACCCGGATCTCCTCTTGATATTTTCCTTCGTCGCTAAATTTCTGGTATATTCAGGACTTAAAATTACTATTGACTATTTTAGTGGTACCGGCTCGAGAGTGGAACATGAGTCACACTTGTCAAAAGCAAGTGCTCTGACCATTATGCTACCATGACACAAATTTATAAGTTATACAATTTGTTTAATATTGACTTTATATATTTATTTCTAAATTCCTGTAGATATGTAAATGATTTAAAATTTATCAAGTTTAAAGATAATCACCTACTGAACTCGGAAAATAGGGGCATTCAAATCCTACTTTGAAATTCAAATTGGCAATGTTACAAGTTGGATTATACGTAACGAGGTCAAATGTGGAATAAATCTCATTCCGTAGTGTGTTTTTCATACCTTTCTTTTACGAGGAAAATGCGTACCTATTGAAAATTATCTTTTAAAACATGTATGTAATTTGTCGACTTCGTTATCGTCTAGAGCTTCAATTTTATTTTATCATCTGATTTTGCAATGAAATCTTAATTTTATTAATTGTAAAAAGTTTATCAATAAAGGTCGTTGTGTCGGATACCAGGGGAATATACGCGTGGGTGCCGTTAGAGGTGCCTAAGGAAAAAGCCTCAAAAAAACCGAAAAGTCTAGTAACTTTTACGATAGAGTACGGAATCATCTTGAAAAATATTATTATAAGTTGTGGTATGTCGATACCACACGGAATGTCATATATATACGAGTATAAAATTTTGTTGTTGGCGACAGACAACAATATAGCTGGCTCGATACGTCATATCGACATGAACTAAATGCATCTTGGGCATCATTTTTTCCTTCCTTGAAATCGTCTAACATTAATTACAACATAAAAGATGCTGAATGTCAAAATTTTAATTGTATTTCTAGCGGTTTAGACTGACTACACAAATTTGTGAATATTTTATGCTTAAAAATTTCTATTTCGTTTATGGCGTTAGCGATACACTGCTCTGTAATGTAATTCATCATAAATCAAATCATAATAAAATAAAAGTCACGATAGCCGAGTGATTGGGTGGTTTGAATCACGAGTCGTGAGACCCGAGTTCGATCCCCAGGTGGCAGGCTCGTACCAATGGGTTTTTCAAAAACTTATGAACGAATTAAATCGTTGGCTTGGACATTAAGGCGGCGACGGGCTCACCACCTGTCACGTTGTCCCGAAAATATCTTCGGTGGAAGGTGGGTCGAAGGGACTTAATTGTCTAGACTAGACCTCTGTCTACCCCTGTATTTGGAATTGCGTGTTGTGTATCTATTCAATCTTAGAATTCACGTTAGAGACGATTTATTCAGCAAACGGTTCATCCAATTTGCGATATAGAGTCCAGTAATAGGCCTTACGAGCTCGTGTATTTTATGTATATCAGTATTCTTAATTGAAATATTCATGTTAAAAAAATGCTAAATATACCAGAGATTTAAAAAGAATTGAACAAGAGAACGTGCCTATGCTATGGATGGGGGTTTGCTGATGGCGATTACCCTTTACACTTCAAATTCTCAATAGTAACAAAAAACACAAATACTTTATGTTGTGACATTTTTTTATTTTACGATGTTATTCAAACATTTTAACAAAATGTCAAGAGTAGTGAAATTCTGTTTGATATTGAGTGAACGCTTTTAAGTACTTATTTAAAAGTGCATAATTGATGAGATGGCTTTTGTAAGCGATGTATGTTTATAAAGCAAATTTTATATCAATTAGTCTTTCAAAGACAATGATGTTGTTAAAGAAATTAAAGGTATGTTTGTTTCGTGAAACTCCGCGATCCATTTTCCGCCTTTTGATATTTTCACACAAATTAATAAAATAAAAGTAGGTATTTCCAAGAACCATTTCACTTTCACTGTTAAAGTACTGATAATAAATCATCTATCTGTGTCTAAATTCATTTCTCAATACAGGAGTAGCCAGAGGTCTAAAATATTTCATCCTTTCACCGGAGTTTTATTATTGGACAACGAGACAGGTGGCGAGCCTATCGCTGTCTCTATGTCCAAGCCAACGATATTCGTACATAAGTTTTGAAAACTCATTGGTACGAGCCACCAACTGGGATCGAACTCGGGTCTATTGACTCGAAATTCCGACCACCCAACCACTCGGCTATCGTGACTTTTTTTTATTATTAATTCTCACAATAATGTAAATTTATTATTAATTCTTAGACGCCCGGATCTCCTCTTGATATTTTCCTTCGTCGCTAAATTCCTGGTGTATTCAGGACTTAAAATTACTATTGACTATTTTAGTGGTGCCGGCTCGAGAATGGAACATGAGTCACACGTGTCAAAAGCAAGTGCTCTGACCATTATGCTACCATGACACAAATTTATAAGTTATACAATTTGTTTAATATAGACTATATATATTGATTTCTAAATTCCTGTAGATATGTAAATGATTTAAAATTTATCAAGTTTAAAGATAATCACCTACTGAACTCGGAAAATAGGGGCATTCAAATCCTACTTTGAAATTCAAATTGGCAATGTTACAAGTTGGATTATACGTAACGAGGTCAAATATGGAATAAATCTCATTCCGTAGTGTGTTTTTCATACCTTTCTTTTACGAGGAAAATGCGTACCTATTGAAAATTATCTTTTAAAACATGTATGTAATTTGTCCACTTCGTTATCGTCTAGAGCTTCAATTTTATTTTATCATCTGATTTTGCAATGAAATCTTAATTTTATTAATTGTAAAAAGTTTATCAATAAAGGTCGTTGTGTCGGATACCAGGGGAATATACGCGTGGGTGCCGTTAGAGGTGCCTAAGGAAAAAGCCTCAAAAAAACCGAAAAGTCTAGTAACTTTTACGATAGAGTACGGAATCATCTTGAAAAATATTATTATAAGTTGTGGTATGTCGATACCACACGGAATGTCATATATATACGAGTATAAAATTTTGTTGTTGGCGACAGACAACAATATAGCTGGCTCGATACATCATATCGACATGAACTAAATGCATCTTGGGCATCATTTTTTCCTTCCTTGAAATCGCCTAACATTAATTACAACATAAAAGGTGCTGAATGTCAAAGTTTTAATTATATTCCTAGTGGTTTAGACTGACTACACAAATTTGAGAATTTTTTATGCTTAAAAATTGCTATTTCGTTTATGGCGTTAGCGATACGCTGCTCTGTAATGTAATTCATCATAAATCAAATCATAATAAAATAAAAGTCACGATAGCCGAGTGATTGGGTGGTTGGAATCACGAGTCGTGAGACCCGAGTTCGATCCCCAGGTGGCAGGCTCGTACCAATGGGTTTTTCAAAAACTTATGTACGAATTAAATCGTTGGCTTGGACATTAAGGCGGCGACGGGCTCACCACCTGTCACGTTGTCCCGAAAATATCTTCGGTGGAAGGTGGGTCGAAGGGACTTAATTGTCTAGACTAGACCTCTGTCTACCCCTGTATTTGGAATTGCGTGTTGTGTATCTATTCAATCTACGAATTCAGGTTAGAGACGATTTATTCAGCAAACGGTTCATCCAATTTGCGATATAAAGAGTCCAGTAATAGGGGTTACGAGCTCGTGTATTTTATGTATATCAGTATTCTTAATTGAAATATTAATGTTAAAAAAATGCTAAATATACCAGAGATTTAAAAAGAATTGAACAAGAGAACGTACCTATGCTATGGATGGGGGGTTTGCTGATGGCGATTACCCTTTACACTTCAAATTCTCAATAGCAACAAAAACACAAACACTTTATGTGGTGACATTTTTTTATTTTACGATGTTATTCAAACGTTTTAACAAAATGTCAAGAGTAGTGGAATTCTGTTTGATATTGAGTGAACGCTTTTAAGTACTTATTTAAAAGTGCATAATTGATGAGATGGCTTTTGTAAGCGATGTATGTTTATAAAGCAAATTTTATATCAATTAGTCTTTCAAAGACAATGATGTTGTTAAAGAAATTAAAGGTATGTTTGTTTCGTGAAACTCCGCGATCCATTTTCCGCCTTTTGGATATTTTCACACAAATTAATAAATAAAAGTAGGTATTTCCAAGAACCATTTCACTTTCACTGTTAGAGTATTGATAATAATTCATCTATCTGTGTCTAAATTCATTTCTCAATACAGGGGTGGCCAGAAGTCTTGAAAATTTCATCCTTTCACCAGAGTTTTATTATTGGACAACGAGACAGGTGGCGAGCCTATCGCTGTCTCTATGTCCAAGCTTACAATTCATTGGTACGAGCCTACCTTTACGGGAATGAACTTGGGTAGTTGTACTCGAATTCCGATCACCCAACCACTCGGCTATCGTGACTTAAATAACTTAATGGCCTGTGATATATTAGCGCAGGATAGTATATAAGTGGAATTTGCCATCAAGAAAAAGTTCATGTCTGCATACCGGTGACGGGCAGTAACGACTAAGGTGCGGTGTTTCCGGTGAAGGATTCCGTTTGCCATGCGTGGCGATTATGACAAATTCTGAAAAGAGGTATGTGTTCTTCTGAGAACTTTTGGGTGAACAGTGAAGTGAACAGTTTTGCTTAAAATTAACTTTTTTTTGGTATGCATATTGCTGGTATTATATCTAAATTCTTAGGAAATATAGGCGTGAGCTTTTCTTCGCGTGGGTGAATAAGAATACTTGGCTGCATTTCCCCGTTCCATAATTAAACATAATCTTTGGGATATGTGAAGGCCTATGTGTTAGTAGACTGGTGACGGCAACAACGTCTAAGGTGTGACTTTCTGGTACTTCAGTTTGGCAATTATGGCAAATCCTCCTTATGGGGAAAGGTCTGTGTCCTACAGTGAACTTTGACTCACTATTAATATTCACTGCAAGTACCATGTCTAAATTCCTAAGCTGTTTTGTAAAGATCAAGAAAATAGCACGGTTAAAATGTGGAGGTATTTTAACTTCTTATTCTAACCCCATTATTTATGCATAGAGGATCTCAAGAAGCAGATGTTTCCACTGAAATACATATAACGTCGTGGATCTTTTAAATGAATCTCATTTTCTTTGAGATATCGGCCTATAAAATTTTAACTAGACCTAAATTCGAGTTTAGCAAATATTTTTGGGTACTACGAATTTGATCTTTTATCTATATCATAATACCCAGAGGAAAAGCAGTACTAGTTTTTGTAATTTCGTGTTTTAAGCATTATCTTAAATATACCTTAATATGTTAAATGAGTCCACATTTTATTTTACGATGTTATTCAAACGTTTTAACAAAATGTCAAGAGTAGTGGAATTCTGTTTGATATTGAGGAACGCTTTTAAGTACTTATTTAAAAGTGCATAATTGATGAGATGGCTTTTGTAAGCGATGTATGTTTATAAAGCAAATTTTATATCAATTAGTCTTTCAAAGACAATGATGTTAAAGAAATTAAAGGTATGTTTGTTTAGTGAAACTCCGCGATCCATTTTCCGCCTTTTGGATATTTTCACACAAATTAATAAATAAAAGTAGGTATTTCCAAGAACCATTTCACTTTCACTGTTAAAGTACTGATAATAAATCATCTATCTGTGTCTAAATTCATTTCTCAATACAGGAGTAGCCAGAGGTCTAAAATATTTCATCCTTTCACCGGAGTTTTATTATTGGACAACGAGACAGGTGGCGAGCCTATCGCTGTCTCTATGTCCAAGCTTACAATTCATTGGTACGAGCCTACCTTTACGGGAATGAACTTGGGTAGTTGTACTCGAATTCCGATCACCCAACCACTCGGCTATCGTGACTTAAATAACTTAATGGCCTGTGATATATTAGCGCAGGATAGTATATAAGTGGAATTTGCCATCAAGAAAAAGTTCATGTCTGCAGACCGGTGACGGGCAGTAACGACTAAGGTGCGGTGTTTCCGGTGAAGGATTCCGTTTGCCATGCGTGGCGATTATGACAAATTCTGAAAAGAGGTATGTGTTCTTCTGAGAACTTTTGGGTGAACAGTGAAGTGAACAGTTTTGCTTAAAATTAACTTTTTTTTGGTATGCATATTGCTGGTATTATATCTAAATTCTTAGGAAATATAGGCGTGAGCTTTTCTTCGCGTGGGTGAATAAGAATACTTGGCTGCATTTCCCCGTTCCATAATTAAACATAATCTTTGGGATATGTGAAGGCCTATGTGTTAGTAGACTGGTGACGGCAACAACGTCTAAGGTGTGACTTTCTGGTACTTCAGTTTGGCAATTATGGCAAATCCTCCTTATGGGGAAAGGTCTGTGTCCTACAGTGAACTTTTGGACTTACTATTAATATTCACTGAAGGTACCATGTCTAAATTCCTAAGCTGTTTTGTAAAGATCAAGAAAAAAGCACGGTTAAAATGTGGAGGTATTTTAACTTCTTATTCTAACCCCATTATTTATGCATAGAGGATCTCAAGAAGCAGATGTTTCCACTGAAATACATATAACGTCGTGGATCTTTTTAAATGAATCTTATTTCCTTTGAGATATCGGCCTATAAAATTTTAACTAGACCTAAATTCGAGTTTGGCAAATATTTTTTGGGTACTACGAATTTGATCTTTTATCTATATCATAATACCCAGAGGAAAAGCAGTACTAGTTTTTGTAATTTCGTGTTTTAAGCATTATCTTAAATATACCTTAATATGTTAAATGAGTCCACATTTTATTTTACGATGTTATTCAAACGTTTTAACAAAATGTCAAGAGTAGTGAAATTCTGTTTGATATTGAGTGAACGCTTTTAAGTACTTATTTAAAAGTGCATAATTGATGAGATGGCTTTTGTAAGCGATGTATGTTTATAAAGCAAATTTTATATCAATTAGTCTTTCAAAGACAATGATGTTGTTAAAGAAATTAAAGGTATGTTTGTTTCGTGAAACTCCGCGATCCATTTTCCGCCTTTTGGATATTTTCACACAAATTAATAAATAAAAGTAGGTATTTCCAAGAACCATTTCACTTTCACTGTTAAAGTACTGATAATAAATCATCTATCTGTGTCTAAATTCATTTCTCAATACAGGAGTAGCCAGAGGTCGAAAATATTTCATCCTTTCACCGGAGTTTTATTATTGGACAACGAGACAGGTGGCGAGCCTATCGCTGTCTCTATGTCCAAGCTTACAATTCATTGGTACGAGCCTACCTTTACGGGAATGAACTTGGGTAGTTGTACTCGAATTCCGATCACCCAACCACTCGGCTATCGTGACTTAAATAACTTAATGGCCTGTGATATATTAGCGCAGGATAGTATATAAGTGGAATTTGCCATCAAGAAAAAGTTCATGTCTGCAGACCGGTGACGGGCAGTAACGACTAAGGTGCGGTGTTTCCGGTGAAGGATTCCGTTTGCCATGCGTGGCGATTATGACAAATTCTGAAAAGAGGTATGTGTTCTTCTGAGAACTTTTGGGTGAACAGTGAAGTGAACAGTTTTGCTTAAAATTAACTTTTTTTTTTTGGTATGCATATTGCTGGTATTATATCTAAATTCTTAGGAAATATAGGCGTGAGCTTTTCTTCGCGTGGGTGAATAAGAATACTTGGCTGCATTTCCCCGTTCCATAATTAAACATAATCTTTGGGATATGTGAAGGCCTATGTGTTAGTAGACTGGTGACGGCAACAACGTCTAAGGTGTGACTTTCTGGTACTTCAGTTTGGCAATTATGGCAAATCCTCCTTATGGGGAAAGGTCTGTGTCCTACAGTGAACTTTTGGACTTACTATTAATATTCACTGAAGGTACCATGTCTAAATTCCTAAGCTGTTTTGTAAAGATCAAGAAAAAAGCACGGTTAAAATGTGGAGGTATTTTAACTTCTTATTCTAACCCCATTATTTATGCATAGAGGATCTCAAGAAGCAGATGTTTCCACTGAAATACATATAACGTCGTGGATCTTTTTAAATGAATCTTATTTCCTTTGAGATATCGGCCTATAAAATTTTAACTAGACCTAAATTCGAGTTTGGCAAATATTTTTTGGGTACTACGAATTTGATCTTTTATCTATATCATAACACCCAGAGGAAAAGCAGTACTAGTTTTTGTAATTTCGTGTTTTAAGCATTATCTTAAATATACCTTAATATGTTAAATGAGTCCACATTTTATTTTAGTAAATATTTATTAGTATAATGATAGGTCTTAAAATATTTAAATGCAACCTTAGAATAATTTAGTGAAGGTGGTGAACTCCTTCTCTACACAGGAATCATCTAGGTCAGAAAAACACTTACCTGTTACTGCTTTCAAGTAGTAGTATGTATATCTGTTGTGTTTCGGTTTGAAAAGTACTAAGAGCCAGTGGAATAACGGGCTATGAGGCATTCCATTTTAGTCGTCGGTGTTGACAACGCCTCAGTAACTTTGATCTTTCGAAATGGTTTCCAGTTTTTATGGGATTCAGTGGCCACTTACAATCAGGGATCTTAGAGTTTGTTTTCACCCTATTCAAAATGTTATTTACAATGTCGATACTAGCAGCTTCTATTTGTTCTAACAACAGAAAAGTGTTTGTTTTGTATAACATATTTATAAGTAGATAGTCACAAATACAAATTAGTACCTCTAAAACTAAGTTAATGATTTGAACCACATTTTTTTTTTTGTATAATATTTCCCACAAAAATATTATTAAAGAGATCGCAATACACTTGCTTGTTGGACGCTGGGGTCTGACCCTGGTCTGATTAATAATAGCAAGGTATCGACTTTCAAGACTTTTCCCTAAGTCGCCTCTTATGTCCTTAACGGTAAGAAAGTGAGGATACCTAAGTAAGTACCTTTAGACTCAAAAGTAAAAATAAAGAAAATCAAAGCACGTTTGTAGATAGCTTTTGTCCACAAAGATAGATAGATACATAAATAGGGATAACCTCACATACATTACTCTGATTCCAAAGTAAGCACTTGTATTACGGAATCAGAAACCACGAAGGTACATGATCAACCAAAGTTGAGAAAATGTAGAAAAAGTATTTTCTACATTGACCTGAACCCAGGACCTCAGACCCAGACACCAAACCGGTGTGTATAATAACTCGTACATGAAAATTTTTAACTTAATAAAAAAATTAAAATTATTATTTAAAAAAACAATTCTTTCCCGAGAAATCCTCTCCGTGTCAGTTGATTTTTAAAAGTCTCTTTGTCTTGATTTCTAATATTTTTAAAAGGCTGTTTTGTTATTGAAGAAGCAACAATTCAGGCTGCAGTTCTTGTTAAAGAACTGCAACATGCATTGCTACTTCCAACTATTAGCTTGTAGATTTTCCCATATCGTACTGACACTTATAAGCTTTAATTCTAAGCTTCACATCACTCCCAATATTGGGTTAGACAGAGATCAGAGGTCTAGACAATTAAGTCCATTCGGATTACCGTGAGCCTGTGGCATTATTTTTCCAAGCCAACGATATAAATCGTATTATATCAAACTCGGGGCTACCTTCCGATCACCGTACAACTCGGCTATCGGTACACTTTTTTAACTCTCAGGTGTATTACATTTCAAGTACAGAATACAATTATTGCTTATTTAATACCGGAATATAATTTTTATTTAATCTGAAATTAATGAAAGAGTTAACACTTGCCGCCACCTTCAATCACATCAGTAGGTAGCGTATATTAGAGATTTTATTTAGGTCTAGTCTAGATATAGGATCGAAGGCTAGATATAGGCCTCCTTGCGTTAGTGCCCTCAAATTATTCGTATAAATTATGTAATAATACTTACGTTTTTCTACAATAAAAGTAGTTAAAGACGGTACCGATATAACAGCCTAACTAACTGAATGTAATTGTAATATCATATAATACAAATGTATCATAACCTTGCGCCAATTTCAAGAAGTAATATTAAAGTTAGATTTTAAGAAGTCAGTAAGTAATGCTAATTGGAATATTTAATTTAAAATAATGAGTGACAAGTTTAACAAAGAAAGTTACTTCGTCCACTTTTTGAAGTTAAATTCTTTTAATGTTTTCATTTGCCGTTAAATATAAATTGCGAGATGTCTCTATTTTAAATCCAACCATTAAGTTGAATTTTATGTCAAACCAAATAGAAATTTACAGACAATGTCTATAAAAAGAGGTTTATGCCGATGCTATTGCTGTCCCACTGTTTTAGATTACGTACGTGGTGATCACGTGTAGATATAAAATAATAATAAATATAGCACATTATAACAAAAATGCTAACCATTTAAAAAGAAACTTTAAAATATATTTTCATCTTGTTTTACTGGACTATAAAATGTCTAGAAATTATGTAATTTCAATTATTTCAAGCTTATTTAAACTTATGTAAATTTAAAGGAAATAAGGATGAAATAAATGCAATATAAATATGTATCTTTGTGCGTAATGCCCTTCTTACTAATTGGAGATACTTTTTAAGATGAGCCATTATTTGCCTCTTCTGTTTTAATATTATTTCTAGCTGATTTTTTCTTATTAATGCTTGGGGTTTTCTTTGTGTAAGTCTTTTAAAGTATTTTCTTATCAAAATTACAAATGACCCAATAAAACGTTGTGGTCACAGTATACTCGTACTCCTTGATACTGTCATACAATAAGCAAATGTAAAATTATGTAAATTGTAATGAATGTGTAAGCCAGAAGGATTTAATAAGTTTTATTTTTACTTAGTCACCTTAATATTTGCAAGCTCACGAACACTTGTTTAGTGTAACAGTCTCTATAATTTTATACGTCGTTATAAATTCTCACTTAAGGGAATGTATTCCTATTAGAATATTTATTATTATTTTATTTATCTTCACGTACAATCCCTGACGGGGTAGCCAGAGAGAACAGATCGCCAAGTGTCACGATCCCTACATACTTCTTTCGCTTCTTTCAGATTCATCATCTTCTTCATACATGCACGTCTAGGTTACCGAGTACTCTTGACCCTCCTCTCTTCGAGCAATTCTCCTCTCTTCGAGCAATTTGCTCACATGGTCTTCGAAAGTTAGTCTCGGTCTACCTCGACACCTTTTAATATTAACTTTCGCGCTATATATTTTCTTCACCATTCGGTCTTCACTCATTCGCTCAACGTGCCCAAACCATCGAAGCACGCCCTTATCCATTTTTGAGACAAGGTCATCTTTCAAACCTGCCATATTGCGAATCTCTTCGTTTCGCTTTCGGTCGGCCATGGTAAGGCCGCACATTTTACGAAGAGATCGCATCTCCACTGCATTCAACCTGCTTTTATGCTTTTTCTGGCATACCCAGGTTTCGCTGCCATATAACAAAGTCGGTACCAACACTACGTTATGTATTGCAAGGCGTGCACTTTTCACAACGCCTTGCCTTTTGATTAACGCAGTCAGGGCACCATTGACTTTGTTCCCGCCAGCGACACGCCTGTCCACATCTAAATCACATCTTCCATCCCGGCTAAACGCACTCCCCAAGTATACAATTTCATTCACCTGTTCTAGACATTCCTGATTTACCCAAATTTCGCACTTCGTTCTTTCTTCGTCCCTTTCAAATACCAGAACCTTAGTTTTATTAGCATTCAAACGGAGACCATTAATTTCACATTCTTCTTTCATAAACGTGACTAATGCCTGCAGTTCTGATGGTGCTATAAGCACTGCATCATTAGCATAAAGCAGACAATTTACTTTTATGTCACCCAATTTCACACCTAAACAGCTATCTTTCTGCTTCTGTAAACAGCTGTCGAGATACAGTATGAATAGCCAGGAAGACATGTCACAACCCTGTTTTACGCCCGTTTGGACGCTAAATATGGGTGACAGGTCATGCCCTACCCGCACACAGGCTTTATAGTCACAGTAAAGTGACATCCGTTAGCAATCGACCATACACACCATACCCTGGCAACAGTTCCCACATTTTCTTCCTTACAGCCTTATCAAATGCTTTCTCAAGATCCACAAAAGCACAGAAAATCCTCTGATTAGCAGCCAGAAGCTTTTCCGTGATCAGGCGGAGAGAAAACATTTGATCCGTGCATCCTCTTCCAGGTCTAAATCCGCATTGTGCCTCCCATAGAAATCTTTCTGATTTATCTTGCATCCTAATAAAGTTCTTTTAATTCAATGATAGGCTTGTTAAAATTATAGGCTATCTGTTCATCCACCACTTGCTGGCTCACAGATTATAGTTTTTACTGGATTTCCACTCTTTAGCTGTTCGTATGATAAATGTTATGTTACTTACATTTACTAACCTTTAAATTATTCACTTCTGATCAATGTCTCTCTTATTAAGAGGGTTTACACAAACAAAAGATAATATTGTTAAAGCCTGTAGGATCTATAAATACGTGGTTATCTTGCCTCTAACAATGCCAGAACAAATTAAATAGACTGGTAACTGGGGACGGGCAGTAGCATATAAGGTGCGTGGCGCCTGTTTCTGCAATCGCGACTATGCTAAATCCTACTTATGTTTCAGACTTTCACAGAATATCCTGAACTATAAAATATTAAATGCCATTAAGTTAGTTAATTCACGATAGCCGAGTGGTTGGGTGATCGGAATTCGAGTCAAGGAACCCGAGTTCGATCCTCAGCTTCTAATGGGTTTCTGCAAAAAATTACATACGATTTATATCTTTGGCTTGGATATAAAGACGCCGACAGGCTCACTGTAATGTTGCCTCTAAAAAGTTGTTCGTTAAAAAGTGTTCGGTAAAAAGTGTTTCGAAAGGATTTAATTGTCTTAACAACAGTATTGGAAATAGCGTTTTTACCGTTAAGTAACCGAATCTGAAATTGAATTATGGTTGCCTGTACTGTGAATAGGTGATCTTTCTCATATGAAGAATAAAAATAAAAAAAATGTATTTTGAAACACCAAAGAAGAAGAAAAGGGTTTTTTTTTTCCGGAGGCCATACATAAATATTGCACATAAATTCACCCCTTGGGAAAACGAAACGAGAAATAAAAGTACTTTAGAGCGTCGTAAGCTTGCCAATGCTATCACAGGAATCGTCTGCGAATTCTATAGTTTCGTGAAGTTTGTTAATTTTGAATGCTTAATGAATTTTTAGTAGGTATAACATTTTTTGAACAATATATACATATTTCTTAATTTATGTAATTCATTACAAGTAACTAATCTTCCTTAGCTTTGTCTTCTATGTCATCAATTTTCTTGTATACCATACATAATAAATATATATTTATTTAGTATTAGTATTAAATTTCTAAGCCTTCTCAGCGTCGTCGGTAAATTGTATGCGAAAGTGTTGATTGAAAGGGTTGTGAATGAAACGGACGAAAAAGTATGGGATGCACAAGCGAGATTTAGAAAGGGAATGGGGTGTACGGATCAGGTCTTTTCCTTGCGGTGCATAGCCGAAAAGTGTCTGGCTAAAAACCAGAAGGTCTATTGCACATTCGTGGATTTAGAAAAGGCCTATGATAGAGTGGTGAGGAGTGAATTGTGGTCAGCATTGTCCGTGAAAGGAATCAGCAGTATCCTCATACGAGCATTGCAATCTCTTTATAGGGATTCCTGTGCTTGTGTAAGGATAAACGGGGCATACACTGAATGGTTTAATATCGAAAAAGGTGTTAGACAGGGATGTGTAGCGTCACCGTGGCTGTTTAATCTGTTTATGGACAATTGCTTGACAGATTTAAAAGAGAATGAAAGTGGGTTGAGAATGAATGAGTTACTCGTCAAATGTTTTCTCTATGCTGATGATCAAGTATTACTTGCGTCTTCAGCCGAGGAGTTGCAGGAGATGGTAACTGCTATGAGTGAAGCTTTTGTTAGAAAGGGGATGAAGATGAATGAAGAAGATGAAGACGAAAGTAATAGTGTTTGAAAGAGATGAGATCATAACAGACTGCAACATAGTGATTGGAGATGAACAAATTGAACAGGTGAATGAGTTTGTGTATCTGGGTTCAAAGTTCACAAGAGATGGATAGTGTGAGAGTGATATTGAAAGAAGAGTGAATGCAGGAAACATGGTGAATGGAGCTTTGCACTCCTTTATGAGCAGTCGGATGGTGTCTAACAAGGCTCGTTTGGCTGTGCATAGGGGAGTTTTGGTTCCAACACTCATGTACGGAAGTGAAAGTTGGGTATGGCAGAAGAAACATGAAAGCAGAGTAAATGCAGTTGAGATGAGAGCATTAAGAAGTATGTTAGGAGTTAAACTGAGCGACAGGATAAGGAATGGTGAAATAAGGAAACGTTGTGGTCTGAAAGAAGATGTAGTGACTAAAATTGAGAAAGGTATGCTGAGATGGTTTGGCCATGTCGAGAGAATGAATGAAGAACGATTGACGAAAAAAGCATATAAGGCGAGTGTGAATGGAAGTGTAAGAAGGGGAAGACCTAGGCGGACGTTTCAAGACCAAATCAGGGACGTCCTGAAAAAAGGCCAGGTCAAGAGTACCCTGAATCGAAGAGAATGTATGAAGGGAATAATGAAAGTGGACGAAGCGAAACAAGTATGTAAGGATCGTAGCAAGTGGAAAGAAGTGGTCTCTGCCTACCCCTACGGGAAAGAGGCGTGATGATATGTATGAATGTATGTAGTATTAAGTTAAAGTATTGCAACCATTTCTCGGTTACATAAGTTGTGTAAGTCGTTAATTGACATATTGTTAGCCAAGGTTTTCACTAATCTAGTCGCTAAAAATAAAAATATTTCCACTTCACTCCGTGTTAAGTTAACACTATGTGGGCCCTCTTTACATTCACGCTCAGTTAGTGACTGGTATAAGAGGCGACAGGAAAATCATTAAAAATAATTTCTACCGATGATAACCTCAAATACCTAATATATAAAAGCGTCTAATTTGTCTAGTTCTGTGATCTGTCGGGTTTGGCGGCCACAAACATACGGATACTGTATTTTTATACATAACAATATTGAATATTATGGTATATATAATATTCATAAATAGTATAATATTTTTGTAGTTTTATAGGTGACTATCGGGTCAAGTCATATTTTTTATCTTTACATTATCCCATAAATGGGGTTAGAAAGAAGAGACAATTAAGTTCTTTTGAACCACTTTTCACCAAAGCTTGTTTTCGACAATGTGATAGGTGGTGAAATTTTCAACTTCTTAGTGTTCAAATCTTTTCGTTGTTTTCTTTCATCTAATATTGCATATCAGTATTAAAATACTCACCCATCTCTTTAATTTAAGTCAATGTCCAAGTGGTATTTCATTTAAACATTTTTTAATGCAAAGTTTATAATAGCTTTTGTTGTGGCTGTGATTGTTTTGGAAAACATTGCAGTATCTTTAAATTTGGGTTTTCTCTAACTCTAAGATGATTGAAATTTTCATTTTATATTTTTATTGGTCCTTTTCATTATTTTATATTCCACTTTGTTCTTTTCATTATTTTTATAAATCCTGGTAATTTGTTTTGTTTGGTAATATCTTCAAGCCATTCCCTATACAGGGGTTGATAGAGGTCTAGAAAATTTAGTCCTTTCGACCCACCTTCCACCGAAAACATTTTTTGGGACAAATTGACAAAGTGACAACATGTTACCGTCTTTATGTCCAAGTCAACGATATAAATCGTACATAAGGTTTGAATTATGCCATTGGTACGAGCCTGTCTGCCACCTGGGGATTGAACTCTAGTATCTTGACTCGAATTCGGAAGTTTTATTTAGTATTTACTTAATTTAAATCGGGGTAGGCAATTCAATGCTTTCACTGTAGCTTATGTGGGAAAAAATGACAGCTGATGAGCCAGTCACCGTCTTAGCGTGCAAGCCATCGATACGTGCATTGGCACGAAGTTTCTTTTCTTTTTTTAGAACAGATCTTTGAAGGCAAATCAAAACAATATTTTCAATAATTTAAATGAAGAACACGACTATTGTAAAAAAGGATCTAATATTTTTTCTCATTTACCTAAGTATGGAGCCGCACTATTCCCATATTATTATTTTTTTCTTATAGCCAAATGTCAGTAAGGATGAATTCCAAATATAATTGGAAATCTTTTCAAGCATTTAAAATTTATCCTTAAATAAACTATGTAATACATACATGAACGTGGATTACGGCAAACCCACCCATACGGAAGAGACCTATGTCCTGCAGTGGATTTTAATAGACCGTTATATACTCGTCTGTATGTACATACATGAACCCTAAACACATTACACTCCAATTACGAGCTGCAGCTACGTTTATGACTTAAACTAACGGCTGTATCATGTTGTCCTTTGTATTTAATAACCTGTTTCAATTCTTTCAATTACACTATGATATCCTTGCGAGAAAACTAGCTACGTGAATGACTACATAACAATTACTCGTAGGCAAGTGTTATATGAGAGAGATATATGAGAGAGATATGAGAAACATTGTTTCTCTTATATCCTTTCTAACACCTTCTGTGTGAAAATAATTGTTTAATCAATTACAACATCACATACATTGCTCAGATCCCAAAGTAAGTTAATAAAACTTGTATTGTGGCTTCGGAAATGACGAAGGTAACACAAACACCCAGACCGGAGACAATATAAAAAGAATGGTGTTCTACATCGATCCGCCCGGGAAAATAGACTGAGACCTAAGAGCTGGCGACGCCATCAAAACTTGTGGGTAAGCCACTCGTTCAGGGGCTGTTCTAAAATTTAGAAGTTATCCATTATAAAAAAATATATAAATAATAATAATAATAATGCGTTTATTTCTCCTCACATATTACAGACAATCTGCCTTATAACTATAAATAAATTTAGAACTATACGGGTACAATATTGTAGTCTCATATATGTGAGGAGCTGGTGTCTGAAGTAGGCACGGGAATGCCTGAATTACAGATCACCAGGACCTCACCCCATGAATACAGTATTTTTTTTAACTTTTGCAGTACCGTTGCAATCATCTGTTATGTGTGTGTATGTGTGTGTGTGTGTGTGTGTGTGTGTGTGTGTGTGTGTTTATGTGTGAATGGATGCGTGTGACAATGCAGACTAAGAGATAACGTATGTTACTATGTTTATACTATTTAAGCAAGTTTTCTGTGCAATTATAGTCACAGACTGTGTGCCTCATAACAGATTTACATTTAAATTTGGTCAGTGAATATATTGACAGAACTCTATTTACCTTATTATAAAGATGACAACTTTGATATGGGAAAAAATTTTTGGCTATACTTGTTTTAACTGTTGAATTAGTGCAAACTTTACAACTACGACGCTGGTTGCGAAATTTATCAGGTTCAAATTTTATTACAGAATGTTGCTTAACCACAGTGCATAGTATATAGAGTTGGCGCAACGTCAACACTTCCCTAAAAAACATTTGAATTCAGTCAAAGTAAAAATGTGATATTAACTTTTAGATTAATGTAAACTTGAAATAAATATAACTTAAATAATATTTAAATAAATGCAACGAACTTTTAAATAAAGGTTCCATACATATACAATTGTATGTTCTTTTAAAATACATTTAAGACTTTGTACAGAATGAAATACCCAAATTAAAAGTTTCGTGTAAATTTGTGGTAAAATGGCCGTTTCTTGTCGTTTTGTAACCTTTACTTAATACTTTAAGCGAGTAAATTATGTACTCATAGCATTCAGTAATTGGTTTTCTTCGGAGAGCTCTTATAAGTTCCATGATTTTTCCAAGTTTAAATTTTACATTTTATAAAAAAACATATAAATAATAATAATAATAATAATAATAATAATAATAATAATAATAATGCGTTTATTTCTCCTCACATATTACAGACAATCTGCCTTAAAACTATAAATAAATTTAGAACTATACGGGTACAATATTGTAGTCTCATATATGTGAGGAGCTGGTGTCTGAAGTAGGCACGGGAATGCCTGAATTACAGATCACCAGGGCCTCACCCCATGAATACAGTTTTTTTTAACTTTTGCAGTACCGTTGCAATCATCTGTTATGTGTGTGTATGTGTGTGTGTGTGTGTGTGTTTATGTGTGAATGGATTCGTGTGACAATGCAGACTAAGAGATAACGTATGTTACTATGTTTATACTATTTAAGCAAGTTTTCTGTGCAATTATAGTCACAGACTGTGTGCCTCATAACAGATTTACATTTAAATTTGGTCAGTGAATATATTGACAGAACTCTATTTACCTTATTATAAAGATGACAACTTTGATATGGGAAAAAATTTTTGGCTATACTTGTTTTAACTGTTGAATTAGTGCAAACTTTACAACTACGACGCTGGTTGCGAAATTTATCAGGTTCAAATTTTATTACAGAATGTTGCTTAACCACAGTGCATAGTATATAGAGTTGGCGCAACGTCAACACTTCCCTAAAAAACATTTGAATTCAGTCAAAGTAAAAATGTGATATTAACTTTTAGATTAATGTAAACTTGAAATAAATATAACTTAAATAACATTTAAGTAAATGCAACGAACTTTTAAATAAAAGTTCCATACATATACAATTGTATGTTCTTTTAAAATACATTTAAGACTTTGTACAGAATGAAATACCCAAATTAAAAGTTTCGTGTAAATTTGTGGTAAAATTTTTTCTTGTCGTTTTGTAACCTTTACTTAATACTTTAAGCGAGTAAATTATGTACTCATAGAAATCTGTAATTGGTTTTCTTCGAGAGCTCTTATAAGTTCCATGATTTTTCCAAGTTTAAATTTTACATTTTATAAAAAAACATATGAACCCGCCTTTTATTACTACTTGGGTAACATATAATCCTGTTTATCGATTAAATGGTCACGATAGCCTTGATAGATAGAGTTGTTGGGTGGTTAGAATTTCGAGACAAGAGACCCGCGTTCGATCCTCAAGTGGCAGGCTCGTACCAATGGGTTTTTAAAAACTTGTGTACGAATTATATCGTAGCATAAAACGGCGACGGGATCACCACCTGTCACGTTGTCCCGAAAATATCTCCGGTGGAAGGTGGGTCAAAGGGACTTAATTGTCTATACTAGAACTCTGTCTACTCCTGAATTGTGAATTGCGTGAAGATATTTATTTAAGTATTTATTACTTATTTTATCGAATAAAGAAAAAGTAATAAAGCTCAGCATAGCTTACATACGAAGAAGTAAAAAAAAATAACCAATACCACCACCTTTCATATTGTCCCAAGTAAGCTTCGGTGTAGGGTGAGTCGAAAAGTAATAGTTGTCGGGACCTCTGCCTACCCCAGTATTGGTAATTGCGTAAAATAATAAAAAGATCATTATCACAGCATCAGTTAGTGGATAGTTACATCTTAAAATCCATTATTGGTTTATAAACTTTACTTATAACAGTAATATCTTATTTTTTTTTAAAATTACAAATATCACATACATACTTATGAACTACTACTACTAACTATACTTTAAAATTTATAAATGCTTGTAGCATTTATAAATTTAATAATAGACAAAAGACATAAAAAAATTACGTTTTGTACATAACATTTATTTAGGTAAACAGCGTATGTAAAACATTTATAAAAGCAAAATACATTGTGCATATTCTTAAAATAGTATCCGTAATTGCAGTACATAAATTTGCATTTTTATAATACAAGATTCGTTGCAAGTAATAAGATTAGTTTGTCATTGTATGTAAATCACATATCTATACGAAATATTTATTATAATTTCACTTGAAATAAAATTGAAAGTGTTGTGAGAAACAAAAAAATATTTCTATAAAGACGGTAACTGAATTTGATGTTTGTCATACATTACTCCTAAAGTATTTCCATCTCATGAATAAAAAGTTTATAATTAAAATTTCATAAACGACAAAGATAATTCTATATTAATTAAATTTTTCTTATTTTTTTAAATTACGTCTCGTTAGCCTAATTGGTAGTGACCTTGCTTTCGAAGCTAAAGGTTCGGGTTCGAGCCCCGTTAAGATAAGCATTTGTATCATGAATATGTTTGATCGAGTCATGGATGATTATATCTCGTATTAAGGAATGTTCATCATATATGTAAGTATATTGTACCGTTATCTTGGCTTTTAAGACGGTAAAGGGCTCACTGCTTGTTACATTTTCCCGAAAGAAGTTGAGTTGAAAGAACTTCATTATCGATAGCTCTGCCTATCCCAGTATGGGGAATGAACGTTTAAAAAATATTTTTTTTGCTCAACTATAAAAGTTTAAAACAATATGATTCAACAATTGCTGTAAAGAAATTTTAACTTTTATTTTGTAATTGATTTTTTTTTCAGAGCATGTTGGTCACACAACTTGACACTATTTCAGATACAAACCTATTTCTTGCTCTAACGTTTCGTAAACCACGACAAAGCCAGCTTAAAAATACAAAGAGTACACTTATCACGTAATAGTAGTTTAATGGGATGTGGAGAAGGCGGTGAAGATCATGGGATAAAAAAAAACGTTATAGTTGTATAGAATTTACGACTTTGCTCGTGGGCTAATTAACTAATTTGCTTTAGCATTAAATAACATAAATTAAATCGTCATTTCAATTATAAATCATCTCATCATTTCAATATCTTTGTTTGCAACTTATTGAATAGAATAAACTAATGTGGGTTATTTCATCGTCAACATCAAACAACAGACTTTGAAACAGTGAACACAGAAACAGAACAGAATATAGAACATCGAATAGTGGTTAGCCATCTCTGCATCTATCGACTCTCTTCAACATTGTGTTGGTTGTCGCTCCATCTTATAGGGGGCTTGTACATTTGCTGGTAGAAAATTTAATTTAATTTGAAGGTTTACAATACAAAAAGTATATTATACAGAAGTACGTCACGATATTACAAAATTTAGTAATTACCCACTTCGGGGATGCGGTTGCGGTGCGGGTGAGAGCGCGATCGCGGGCGCTTTTTAACTTTTTTAATGGTTATCTTAATAAAAATTAATAAATAAATATCTTCACGCAATTCCCAATACAGAGGTAGACAGAGGTCTAGTTTAGACAATTATGTCCCTTCGACCCACCTTCCACCGAAGATATTTGCGGGACAACGTGACAGGTGGTGAGCCCGTCGCCGCCTTTATGTCTAAGCCAACGATCTTCGTACATAAGTTTTAGAAAAACCCATTGGTACGAACCAGCCACTTGGAGATCGAACTCGGGTCTCTTGACTCGAAATTCCGACCACCCAACCACTCGGCTATCGTCACTTCAAAGTTATCTTAATAACATATTTACACACGTACATATGTATCGGCCTGTTAAAGTCCACTGCAGGACATAGGCCTCTCCTATAAGCAGGATTTACTATAATCGCCACGCTTGGCAAGTATAAATAAATAAATAACATACTTTAAAATCAGAAATGTAAAAATAAGTAAAGTTAATAAATTTTTTGTGGCGCTTTACGCGTCTGACAAAAGTATTGGTCCACACAAAAGTATTGGAGACACTTTTGATACTATTTCTGAATAGTATTCTTCAAAACTTATATAAAAGTCTACCATCTAAATACAATTTAAGTTACTCTTATTTTTAATTACCTTTCTTACCTGGTACCAGCTCAGGTGTCCCAAGGCGAGCTCTACAACATACAGGTATTCAAAAGACAGGAGACGTTACTGAAATCCTTAAGTTTCATCAATGCGAAAAAAACCTATGTCAAATCGCTCGGGTATCTTACTCTGTAAAGCTATCTTATAAGTTCTTTTTAATTATGTTCAAGACTTTGTACAGAAAAAATGCCCGAATTTAAAGTTTCGCGTAAATTTATGGTAAATTGGCCCTTTCATGTCGTTTTGCTGCCTTAAGTTAATACTTCAAGTGAGAAAATTATGTACTCACCGAATTCAGTAATTGGTTCTCTTCGGAGAAGGTTCTTATAATATCCTACATTATACAATATCCAAAAAAATACTTCGATGAAGACGCGATACACTGCTTCGTAATATATTTATTCATTAACAATCAAATCATATATTCATCGATATAAGTAAAATACATTACAAGGGTAAATGAGACAAAAATAAGTAAAAGTAAAGCTGGTGTAGGTGTTATAGGGAAAAGAATGAGGGCACTTTTTGTACACAAGCTCAGTATTTTAGACTGCTCGGTAGGGAAGATGGTTTGCGATAGTGCTTCTTTGATGTAGATATCTCTCATAAATTTACTTACTTATGTTACTTAGAATTATAAATGCGTCCTGTGTATCTATTTAATCTACGAATTCAGGTTAGAGACGATTTATTCAGCAAAGGTTTATCCAATTTTTGATATAAAGAGTCCAGTAGTAGGCGTTACGAGCTCGTGTATTTTATGTATATCAGTATTCTTAATTGAAATACTAATGTTTAAAAAAGGGCTAAATATACCAGAGATTTAAAAATAATTGAAGAAGAGAACGTGCCTATGCTATTGATGAGGGGGTTGCTGATAGCGATTACCCTTTACACTGCAAATTCTCAATAGTAACAAAAAACACAAATACTTTATGTTGTGATATTTTTTATTTTACGATGTTATTTAAACATTGTAACAAAATGTCAAGAGTAGTGGAATTCTGTTTGATATTTAGTGAACCCTTTTAAGTACTTATTTAAAAGTGCATAATTGATGAGATGGCATTTTTAAGCGATGTATGTTTATAAAGCAAATTTTATATCAATCAGTTTTCAAAGACAATGATGTTGTTAAAGAAAATAAAGGTATGTTTGTTTCGTGACTCTACGAAATCTATTGGATGTTATCACACAAATAATAAAACAAAAGTAGCTATTTCCAAGAACCATTTCACTTTCACTGTTAAAGTACTGATAATAAACCATCTATCTGTATATGAATTCATTTCTCAATACAGGAGTAGCCAGAGGTCTAAAATATTTCATCCTTTAACCGGAGTTTTATTATTGGACAACGAGATAGGTGGCGAGCCTATGGCTGTCTTTATGTTCATGCTTACAATACAAATTGTATAAAAATTTCAAGTAAACTCATTGGTACGAGCCTATCTTTAGGGGAATGAACTTGGGTAGTTTTACTCGAATTCCGATCACCCAACCACCCGGCTATCGTGACTTAAATAACATAATGGCCGTTAATATATTAGTGCAGGATAGTATATAAATGGAATTTGCCATCAAGAAAAAGTTCATGTCTGCAGACCGGTGACGGGCAGTAACGACTAAGGTGCGGTGTTTCCGGTGATGGATTCCGTTTGCCATGCGTGGCGATTATGGCAAATTCTGAAAAGAGGTCTGTGTTCTTCTGAGAATTTTTGGGTGAACAGTGAAGTGAAGTTAACAGTTTTGCTTAAAATTAACTTTTTTTTGGTATGCATATCGCTGGTATTATATCTAAATTCTTAGGAAATATAGGCGGGAGCTTTTCTTCGCGTGAGTGAATAAGAATACTTGGCTGCATTTCCACGTTCCATAATTAAACATAATCTTTGGGATATGTAAAGGCCTATATGTTAGTAGACTGGTGACGGCAACAACGTCTAAGGTGTGACTTTCTGGTACTTCAGTTTGGCAACTATGGCAAATCCTCCTTATGAGGAAAGGTCTGTGTCCTGCAGTGAACTTTTGGACTTACTATTAATATTCACTGCAGGTACCATGTCTAAATTCCTAAGCTGTTTTGTAAAGATCAAGAAAATAGCACGGTTAAAATGTGGAGGTATTTTAACTTCTTATTCTAACCCCATTATTTATGCATAGAGGATCTCAAGAAGCAGATGTTTCCACTGAAAAACATATAACGTCGTGGATCTTTTTAAATGAATCTCATTTCCTTTGAGATATCGGCCTATAAAATTTTAACTAGACCTAAATTCGAGTTTGGCAAATATTTTTTGGGTACTACGAATTTGATCTTTTATCTATATCATAATACCCAGAGGAAAAACTGTACTAGTTTATGTAATTTCGTGTTTTAAACATTAACTTAAATATACCTTAACTATATATGTTAAATGAGTCCACATTTTATTTTAGTTATTATTTATTAGCATAATGATAGGTCTTAAAATATTAAAATGTAATCTTAGAATAGTGTAGTGAAGGTGGTGAACTCCTTCTCGACACAGGAATCATCTAGGTCAACAACACACTTACCTGTTACTGCTTTCAAGTAGAAGTATGTATATCTGTT
>JAGSMR010000064.1:2185000-2205000 GCA_029286605.1 Sericinus montela | reverse complement strand
GTAAATGTACAAGGTAGAAAATTAAATTTGAACGTATCCACTATAAAGAGTATTACCTACTTTGACACGTAGAATTTATGTATTTTGTATTTTTCAGCTATCTAGTGTTTTTTTTTTTATAGGAAAAGACAGGCAAACGAGCAGGTGGCTCACGTGATGGTAAGTGATTACCGCCGCCCATGAACACCCGCAATACCAGAGGCTTAGCAGATGCGTTGCTTCTCTTAGAGTGCCCCCCTCCCCCATAATTGGGGGAGATGGGTGTGTGGGCCACCGGTTACCTGCACTCACCAGACGAAACGCAGAAATTTGTTAGACTTCTACTTTACGCCGGTATTCTGTGAGGTCGTGGTACTTCCCCGGTCGAGCCGGCCCATCCATGCAACAACAAAAGTTGATGCGTGGCTCTACCACTGTAAATATTATAGCCCTTATGTAGTGTATAATATTATAGTCCTTATTGACTTCGTATTAGTGTATGACTGGTCCGGTTTTATATAACGGGGGAGGTCACAATTTAACTAAAATATTACTGGTTTTGCAGGTCTCGTAAGGTCGTATTCACCCAGTGTCTATGTTGCTATAAATGAGCCATACTTCACATGTTAAACAATTAAAAATTGCAAATATACAATTTTAAATAACTTTAAAAGCACATTGGTACGAGCCTTTCTTTGGGATCTAACTCGATGATTCGAAATCTGATCACCCAACAACTCATTTCTCATGGCCTTTTATATGTTTTTGTAGCTGAAATTAATTAAGTGAACATTTTTGTCGTATAAGTTCACTGCCGATTAAAAGAGTAATATAGTATAGCTATTAGCGGTTATATCTTAGAGACTTTTATTATAAAAGAACATTAGCAACGTCAAAGAGTTCATTACAAATATTCTTGTTAACCATTAAAGCTAAGGTACAATGTTTGTGTCTGGAAGGGATTGACTACGGAAGGTTATGTTCTCAGAATAAGGCCCGGGAGGTTCGTAGCCTTTGAAGGCCGGTAGAGGTAAGGAACTGGTCTAAGTCTTTGCCACCTGTCTTCAACACTACGGTGACGTTGATGCTATATTTAAGCGAAATCTAAGAGCACATACTGTATACATAAATTTATAAAACTTTACTGACTTCGCAATCAAATTAAAACTACGTTTGGTTCAATTTTGAAATACATTTTTATCAAAGGCGTTACATTTCAAGCGAAGCAACTTCACAGTTTAAAATATAAGGACACGTGATACGCGAGGTCCACTTAAAATCGCGTGTTAGTTCGCAGTAAGCTTTGCCAACCTTCCGACTGTTTATTGATTTAGGCTATATATATCAAAGTTTTTTGATTTCTGCCATGAGCTTGTTTCTAAAGTTAGTATAAGAGCAACCACTGAGAGTGGACTGATTTAAAAATAAACTAGTCGTGCTCACAAGCTTTATTGCCTGAACTGCTTTTAAGTTTGACATAAAATTTGTAAAAATATTACTTATGTACATAAAGAAGAACTGGAGTATAAACATTTATATTCACAAATTTTTACCACTTCTTTTCGAAGGCAGAGTCACTAACAACTCGGTTTTCGGGTAGTAATTTTAACGCTTGGTGTACAATAAAGCTACAATGAAACAAATTCGTAATAAATTTCTACGGCATTCACAACTGAATTTGAGCAGAGGTCACTCACGTAACATTTAGTTGTTCCGTTTAATCCCTGAGATACAACGGCTACCCAGAAGCTGGCGTATAATATTTCAGTCCTGCAGTAATCTATCTGTTCGCGTTCTGTTAATGTCTGCTGACAGCTACGGATTGGAAGCCGACTGTTTTCGACACTTGGAAAAATTGGATTTGTACTTCAAAAAATTACACTTTTCCTGCGTATATAGTCTGTTCTTTAATGTTAGAATATAATTTTCTTTAATGTTATATGTAGAAAACCCTTGTAAATATTGATGGCTACCGACAGATCGTGGAATAACTACTTCGAAAAAAATACCAGAACGAAATGTCCAGACATCAGCCGGCTGCAGCGTCTAAGGAGCAGGAGAAAAAAGACTGCGATCACCAATCCGCTTGCCGAGCGTAGTGATCATGGAAAGCCCTCCTTTATATAAGAGGCTTAATTCCTATGGATTCTAGAGGCCTTTAACAAAGGATAAAAAAATTTATCCCTCCTATTGACCTCTTTAGCAAGGAACGAGACGCTCCATGACTCTTTACTTCATTTATTTATAGAATAGACAAAAAATATTCAAAGCATATCAGAAAAATACGTTACACATCAAATTTACAATTCAATAAAATTATGTTACACGAAAATCCCGCGGGATTATAAAAATTCTAAGATTTTCTCCAAACCTTTAATTCTAGTAATCAAAAGCCGCCAAATATAATGCTTGCTTAAAGTGATGATTTCCGGGGTAAAAAATTTTATACACTAATCCAGGTGACCTGGCTTTATAACGCATCAATAGCCTAATAGTTCAGGGTGCGACGCAGGTTCGAGCCCGCCATTCGACTATCGTCGTGAAGCACTCCACACAAGCATCGCAGGGTTCATAGAAATGCTAGTATTAGTATTATAACGATTGGTGATAACTATTGAAACTCATTGTTACAAGCCTCCTAGCTGAGGATCGAACTCAAGTCTCTTGACACGAATTCTGATTACCCAACTACTCGGATATCGTGACTTACTATAATTCTTTTATTTCTTGAATTTGTTGGTAAGCTTGTACTGAAATAAGTTATCTAACTTATTTCAGTACAATAACGTTTCGATTAATTAATTTAATTATTCTGCTACGGTTAGTGAAAGTGGGGAAAATACTGACGGCGACGATCTTTAGAAGACTGCTTAGCAGTAGGACTGCACAAATTGAAAGAAAGCGAATTTAAAAATATAATAAGTGAAGTGTCGTACAAGAAATAGGAGCCAGTCAAGAAAATTTAATTAAACCTTCGCCCTTTGGCTTGGACATAAAGGGGACAACGTGATAGGTGGTGAGCAGGTCGCCGTCTTAATGTCCGAGCCAACGATGTGAACCGTACATAAATGTTTTTGAAAAAACCCATTGCTACGAGCCTGCCACCTGGGGATCGAACTCGAGTCTCTTGACTCGAACTCCGACTACCCAACTACTCGGCTATCGTGACTTTTTAACGTGACACTCGGTTATCGCGAAATTTATTAGAGTTTTTATTATTTTAAAATCTCATCTACCATTGTGGATGTGTGAGGTTGACACTGGTTTTCGTGGTTTGTTGGATACTGGGTCAGTGTAGTACGGTGTGCGGTAGTAGTACCAGTGTACGGGTCAATGTAGAAAATAGCTTTTTCTATATTGCCTCGAGTGTGGGTTTTTGTGGTACCTTCGTTGTTTCTGATTTCGCGGAAACGTTGTTTTTGCTATTTACTTTGAGATCAGAAAGCAACTGAATTGCATAGATGAATAAAATGACTGAAATATAATTTTTCGTTAGGTATATTTTATGGTGATATTTCTCACGATACAAATGCAATATAATACAAACTTTTAAAATCCTCTTCTTGATAACAAGACTCGATTTCCCAGTGGTGCTATACGTACTCTCTACATCCTTAACGAACCGAATCCATGTGAATATTTAATCTCAGTAAAGCAGAATTTATTACCAAACGCAAGTACTACTTTGTTGTGTTGTTCTTTAAGAGTTTTTTTTATTAGTGGACCAGTAGTAGCCAGGACTTTTTTTAAATCAAGTTTTTTTTTTAACAATTTATATAGATATGAATGGATAGCATTTGCGGTTACATTGGTTGTCAACAATCAGATAATTTTGATATGTTGGTAGTGTTATTGAAAACCGAAGACACAATCTTGCGGTTTATCATCAATACGTTACTGTCAAATTAAAAGTAAAACTCTCTCTCCTCCCTCTAAAATATATTTCAGTGATTTTAATTATAGTTTTCAGACAATAAGAAATGTTTAACCCTTGTAGATAATGACCCTACCTTGTTTCAGGTTCGAATCCGGCAAATGCAAATATTTTATGATGAATCGGAAGCACTAAATTGTAGCACGTACAGGTGAATGCAGTGTAAAATGATACCCCACATGGACTACTAAGGACTAAAGAAAAAGCCTCAAAAAGTCGAGTTACTTTTACGATAGAGGACGGAAAAATCATCTTGAAAAATATCATTATAGGTTGTGGTATGTCGATACCACACGTAATGTCGCATATACACTGAGTATGAAATCTTGTTGTTGTTGGCGACAGAGAACAATATAGCTATTATGACCTAACTGGCTTGACACATCACATTATAAAAGTGTGTTGTATAATCTACGAATTGCGTTTAGAGACGATTTATTCAGCAAGATTATTATCCAATTAGCAATATATAGCGTCCAGAGTAGGCGTTACGAGCTAGCGTCTGTTATGTATACCAGTATTCTCAAATGAAATATTAATGTTAAAAAAGTCCGAAATATACCAGAGATTTAAACAAAAGAATTGAAGAGGAGAATGTGCCTATGTTAGTAATAGGGTGTTGAGTGATGGCGATTACCCTTCACTCTTCAAGTTCTTAATAGTAACAAAAAAAAAACAGAATGTTCATGTTTTGACATTTACTTATATTGCAAAATTATCCAAACATTTTAACGAAATGTCAATAGTAATGGAATTCTGCTTGATATTGAATGAACGCTTTTAAGTACTTATTTAAAAGTGCATAATTGATGAGATGGCTTTTGTAAGTGATGTATGTTTATAAAGCAAATTTTATATCAATTAGTCTTTCAAAGACAATGATGTTGTTAAAGAAAATAAAGGTATGTTTATTTCGTGACACTACGCGATTTATTGGATTTATCACACAAATAAAAAAATAAAAGTAGCTATTTCCAAGAACCATTTCACTGTCACTGATAAAGTACTGATAATAAATCATCTATCTGTATGTGAATTCATTTCTCAATACATGTGTAGACAGAGGTCTAAAATATTTCATCCTTTAACCGGAGTTTTATTATTGGACAACGAGACGGGTGGCGAGCCTATCGCTGTCTTTATGTCCAAGCTTACAATACAAATTGTATGTAAATTTTCGAGTATACTTATTTGTACGAACCTACCTTCAGGGGAATGAATTTGGGTAGTTTTACTCGAATTCCGATCACCCAACCACTCGGCTATCGTGACTTAAATAACTTAATGACCTGTGATATATTAGTGCAGGAGAGTATATAAGTTGAATTTGTCATTAAGAAAAAGTCCATGCCTGCAGACCGGTGACGGGCAGCAACGACTAAGGTGCGGGGTTTCCGGTGATGGATTCTGTTTGCCATGCGCGGCGATTATGGCAAATTCTGAAAAGAGATCTGTGTTCTTCTGAGAACTTTTGGGTGAACAGTGAAGTGAAATTAACAGTTTTGCTTTAAATTAACTTTTTTTTGGTATGCATATCGCTGGTACTATATCTAAATTCTTAGGAAATATAGAGAGAGACCCGAGTTCGATCCCCAGCTGGCAGTAGCAATGAGTTTTTCAAAAACTTATGTACGAATTTCATCGCTGGCTTGGACATAAAAGCGGCGACGGGCTCACCACCTGTCACGTTGTCCCGAAAATATCTTCGGTGGAAGGTGGGTCAAAGGGACTTAATTGTCTAGACTTGACCTCTGTCTACCCCTGTATTGGGAATTGCGTGAAGATATTTTTTTTTTTTTTTTAGGAAATATAGGCGGGAGCTTTTCTTCGCGTAGGTGAATAAGAATACTTGGCTGCATTTCCATGTTCCACAATTAAACATAATCTTTGGGATATATAAAGGCCTGTGTGTTAGTAGACTGGTGACGGCAACAACGTCTAAGGTGTGACTTTCTGGTACTTCAGTTTGGCAATTATGGCAAATCCTTCTTACGGGAAAAGGCCTTTGTCTTACTGTGAACTTTTGGACTTACTATTAATATTCACAGATAAAATTGCTTTTTGTGTTTCCTGTACGAATACTGCAGGTACCATGTCTAAATTCCTAAGCTAAATATCAAGAAAATAGCACGGTTAAAATGTGGAGGTATTTTAACTTTTTATTCTAACCCCATTATTTATGCATAGAGGATCTTTAAAAGCAGATGTTTCCACTGAAAAACATATGACGTCGTGGATCTTTTTAAACGAATCTCATTTCCTTTGAGATATCGGCCTATAAAATTTTAACCAGACCTAAATTCGAGTTTAGCAAAAATTTTTTATGTACTTAGAATTTGATCTTTATCTATATCATAATACCCAGAGGAAAAACTGTACTAGTTTTTGTAATTTCGTGTTTTAAACATTAACTTAAATATACCTTAACTATATATGTTAAATGAGTCCACATTTTATTTTAGTCATTATTTATTAGCATAATGATAGGTCTTAAAATATTAAAATGCAACCCTAGAATAATGTAGTAAAGGTGGTGCTACTCCTTCTCTACACAGGAATCATCTAGGTCAGCAAAACACTTACCTGTTACTGCTTTCAAGTAGTAGTATGTATATCTGTTGTGTTTCGGTTTGGAAAGTACTAAGAGTCAGTGGAATAACGGGCTATGAGGCATTCCATTTTAGTCGTCGGGGTTGACAACGCCTCAGTAACTTTGTTCTTTAGAAATGGTTTCCAGTTTTTATGGGATTCAGTAGCCACTTACAATCATGGATCTGCGAGTTTGTTTTCACCCTATTAAAAATGTTATTTACAATGTCGATACTAGCAGCTTCTATTTGTTCTAACAACAGAAAAGTGTTTGTTTTGTATAACATATTTATAAGTAGATAGTCACAAATACAAATTAGTACCTCTAAAACTAAGTTAATGATTTGAACCATATTTTTTTTGTATATTCCACAAAAATATTATTAAAGAGATCGCAATACACTTGCTTGTTGGACGCTGGGGCCTGACCCTGATCTGATTAATAATAGCAAGGTATCGACTTTCAAGACTTTTCCCTAAGTCGCCTCTTATGTCCTTAACGGTAAGAAAGTGAGGATACCTAAGTAAGTACCTTTAGCCTCAAAAGCAAAAATAAAGACAAATCAAAGCACGTTTGTAGATAGCTTTTGTCCACAACGATAGATAGATACATAAATAGGGACAACATCACATACATTACTCTGATTCCAAGGGAAGCACTTGTATTACGGAATCAGAAACCACGAAGGTACATGATCACCCAAACTTGAGAAAATGTAGAAAAAGTATTTTCTACATTGACCTGAATCCAGGACCTCAGACCCAGACACCAAACCGGTGTGTATAATAACTCGTACATGAAAATTTTTAACTTAATAAAAAAAATTAAATTATTATTTAAAAAAACAATTCATTCCCGTGAAATCCTCTCCGTGTCAGTTGATTTTTAAAAGTCTCTTTGTCTTGATTTCTAATATTTTTAAAAGACTGTTTTGTTATTGAAGAAGCAGCAATGCAGGCTGCAGTTCTTTAACAAATTACTTGTTAAAGAACTGCAACATGCATTGCTACTTCCAACTATTAGTTTGTAGATTTTCCCATATCGTACTGACACTTATAAGCTTTAATTCTAAGCTTCACATCACTCCCAATATTGGGTTAGACAGAGGTCAGAGGTCTAGACAATTAAGTCCATTCGGATTACAGTGAGCCTGTGGCATTATTTTTCCAAGCCAACGATATAAATCGTATTATATCAAACTCGGGGCTACCTTCCGATCACCGTACAACTCGGCTATCGGTACACTTTTTTAACTCTCAGGTGTATTACATTTCAAGTACAGAATACAATAATTGCTTATTTAATACCGGAATATAATTTTTATTTAATCTGAAATTAATGAAAGAGTTAACACTTGCCGCCACCTTCAATCACATCAGTAGGTAGCGTATATTAGAGATTTTATTTAAATTAATACGTAACAGGTTTTACAAAGAAAGTAATTTTTTGTATTCTATATTTAATATTGGTTATATTTCATTAAAAATGTTTTTGTGCACTTTCCTACAAAGAATTTGTTGTGTGAACATGAAGTTGTTACTAAATATTCAATGGAAATCAGCTTTAGGGGATGTGGTATGTTTTGATAACCTCGATATTTCCTCTCTGACAGTCAATTCACTCATTTAGCCTTTTATCGACAAGGCGGCGTCTTCAAGTCATATCTTACAACTTGTATTCAAATAAATAAATATAAATATAAAAATAAAAATAAAATATCTTCACGCAATTCCCAATACAGGGGTAGACAGAGGTCGAGTCTAGACAATTAAGTCCCTTCGACCCACCTTTCACCGAAGATATTTTCGGGACAACGTGACAGGTGGTGAGCACGTCGCCGCCTTTATGTCCAAGCCAACGATATTCGTACATAAGTTTTTGAAAAACCCATTGGTACGAGCCTACCAACTGGGGATCGAACTTGGGTCTATTGACTCGAAATTCCGACCACCCAACCACTCGGCTATCGTGACTTATATAAATATCTTCACGCAATTCCCAATACAGGGGTAGACAGAGGTCTAGTTTAGATATAGGATCGAAGACTAGATATAGGCCTCCCTGCGTTAGTGCCCTCAAATTATTCGTATAAATTATGTAATCATACTTACGTTTTTCTACAATGAAAGTGGTTAAAGGTGGGGCCGATATAACAGCCTTGCTAACTGAATGTAATTGTAATATCATATAATACAAATGTATCATAACCTTGCGCCAATTTCAAGAAGTAATATTAGTTAGATTTTGAGAAGTCAGTAAGTAATGCTAATTGGAATATTTAATTTAAAATAATGAGTGACAAGTTTAACAAAGAAAGTTACTTCTTCTACTTTTTGAAGTTAAATTTTTTTAATGTTTTTATTTGCCGTTAAATACAAATTGCGAGATGTCTCTATTTTAAATCCAACCATTAAGTTGAATTTTATGTCAAACCAAATAGAAATTTACTTTCGCTGTTTACGTCGCAGACAATGTCTATAAAAAGAGGTTTATGCTGATGCTATTGCTGTCCCACTGTTTTAGATTACGTACGTGGTGATCATGTGTAGATATAAAATTATAATAAATATAGCACATTATAACAAAAATGCTAACCATTTAAAAAGAAACTTTTAAATATATTTTCATCTTGTTTTATAGTCCAGTACTATAAAATGTCTAGAAATTATATAATTTAAATTATTTCAAGCTAACTTAAACTCATGTAAATTTAAAGGAAATAAGGATGAAATAAATGCAAGATAAATATGTATCTTTGTGCGTAATGCCCTTCTTACTAATTGAGATACTTTTAAGATGAGCCATTACTTGCCTCTTCTGTTTTAATATTATTTCTAGCAGATTTTTTCTTATTAATGCTTGGGATTTTCTTTGTGTAAGTCTTTAAAGTATTTTCTTATTATTACAAATGACCCAATAAAACGTAGTGGTCACAGTATACTGTACTCCTTGATACTGTCATACAATAAGCAAAATGTAAAATTATGTAAATTGTAATGAATGTGTAAGCCAGAAGGATTTAATAAGTTTTATTTTTACTTAGTCACCTTTAACATTTGCATGCTCACGAACACTTATTTAGTGTAACAGTCTCTATAATTTTATACGTTGTTATAAATTCTCACTTAAGGGAATGTATTCCTATTAGAATAAAGTTCTTGTAATCCAATGATAGGCTTGTATATTTTTCTTTATATTAAAATGATTCTTTATATTGAAATGTTCATTCACCACTTACTGGCTCACAGATTATAGTTTTACTGGATTTCCACTCTTTAGCTGTTCGTATGATAAATGTTATGTTACTTACATTTACTAACCCTCAAATTATTCGTATAAATTATGTAATCATACTTACGTTTTTCTACAATGAAAGTGGTTAAAGGTGGGCCGATATAACAGCCTTGCTAACTGAATGTAATTGTAATATCATATAATACAAATGTATCATAACCTTGCGCCAATTTCAAGAAGTAATATTAGTTAGATTTTGAGAAGTCAGTAAGTAATGCTAATTGGAATATTTAATTTAAAATAATGAGTGACAAGTTTAACAAAGAAAGTTACTTCTTCTACTTTTTGAAGTTAAATTTTTTTAATGTTTTTATTTGCCGTTAAATACAAATTGCGAGATGTCTCTATTTTAAATCCAACCATTAAGTTGAATTTTATGTCAAACCAAATAGAAATTTACTTTCGCTGTTTACGTCGCAGACAATGTCTATAAAAAGAGGTTTATGCTGATGCTATTGCTGTCCCACTGTTTTAGATTACGTACGTGGTGATCATGTGTAGATATAAAATTATAATAAATATAGCACATTATAACAAAAATGCTAACCATTTAAAAAGAAACTTTTAAATATATTTTCATCTTGTTTTATAGTCCAGTACTATAAAATGTCTAGAAATTATATAATTTAAATTATTTCAAGCTAACTTAAACTCATGTAAATTTAAAGGAAATAAGGATGAAATAAATGCAAGATAAATATGTATCTTTGTGCGTAATGCCCTTCTTACTAATTGGAGATACTTTTTAAGATGAGCCATTACTTGCCTCTTCTGTTTTAATATTATTTCTAGCTGATTTTTTCTTATTAATGCTTGGGATTTTCTTTGTGTAAGTCTTTTAAAGTATTTTCTTATTATTACAAATGACCCAATAAAACGTAGTGGTCACAGTATACTCGTACTCCTTGATACTGTCATACAATAAGCAAATGTAAAATTATGTAAATTGTAATGAATGTGTAAGCCAGAAGGATTTAATAAGTTTTATTTTTACTTAGTCACCTTAACATTTGCATGCTCACGAACACTTATTTAGTGTAACAGTCTCTATAATTTTATACGTTGTTATAAATTCTCACTTAAGGGAATGTATTCCTATTAGAATAAAGTTCTTGTAATCCAATGATAGGCTTGTATATTTTTCTTTATATTAAAATGATAGGCTATCTGTTCATCCACCACTTGCTGGCTCACAGATTATAGTCTGTGAGCCAGCAAGTGTTTTTACTGGATTTCCACTCTTTAGCTGTTCGTATGATAAATGTTATGTTACTTACATTTACTAACCTTTAAATTATTCACTTCTGATCAATGTCTCTCTTATTAAGAGGGTTTACACAAACAAAAGATAATATTGTTAAAACCTGTAGGATCTATAAAGACGTGGTTATCTTACCTCTAACAATGCCAGAACAAATTAAATAGACTGGTAACTGGGGACGGGCAGAAGCATATAAGGTGCGTGGCGCCTGTTTCTGCAATCGCGATTATGATAAATAGTCTATTATGTTTAGTTTATTATATTATATGTTATGTTTAGTTATATTAAGTCACGATAGCCGAGTTGTTGGGTGGTCGGAATTTCGAGTCGAGAGACCCGAGTTCGATCCCCAGGTGGCAGTACCAATGAGTTTTTCAAAACTTATGTACGAATTTCATGGTCGGCTTGGATATTAAGGCGGCGACGGCTCACCACCTGTCACGTTGTCCTGAAAATATCTTTCGGTGGAAGATGGGTCAAAGGGACTTAATTGTCTAGACTTGACCTCTGTCTACCCCTGTATTGGGAATTGCGTGAAGATATTTTTATATTTTAGTTATATAATGTTTCAGACTTTCACAGAATATCCTGCACTATAATATATTAAATGCCATTAAGTTAGTTAATTCACGATAGCCGAGTGGTTGGGTGATTGAATTGAGTCAAGGAACCCGAGTTCGATCCTCAGCTTCTAATGGGTATCTGCAAAACTTACGTACGATTTATATCTTTGGCTTGGACATAAAGACGCCGACAGGCTCACTGTAATGTTGCCTCTAAAAAGTTGTTCGTTAAAAAGTGTTCGGTAAAAAGTGTTTCGAAAGGATTTAATTGTCTTAACAACAGTATTGGAAATAGCGTTTTTACCGTTAAGTAACCGAATCTGAAATTGAATTATGGTTGCCTGTACTGTGAATAGGTGATCTTTCTCATATGAAGAATAAAAATAAAAAAAATGTATTTTGAAACACCAAAGAAGAAGAAAAGGGTTTTTTTTCCGGAGGCCATACATAAATATTGCACATAAATTCACCCCTTGGGAAAACGAAACGAGAAATAAAAGTACTTTAGAGCGTCGTAAGCTTGCCAATGCTATCACAGGAATCGTCTGCGAATTCTATAGTTTCGTGAAGTTTGCTAATTTTGAATGCTTAATGAATTTAAACAACTGAAACAATAAAATTTTTAGTAGGTATAAAATTTTTGAACAATATATACATATTTCTTAATTTATGTAATTCATTACAAGTAACAAATCTTCCTTAGCTTTGTCTTATATGTCTTATCAATTTTCTTGTATACCATACATAATAAATATATATTTATTTAGTATTAGTATTAAGTTAAATATTGCAACCATTTCTCGGTTACATAAGTTGTGTAAGTCATTAATTGACATATTGTTAGCCAAGTTTTTCACTAATCTAGTCGCTAAAAATAAAAAATATTTCCACTTCACTCCGTGTTAAGTTAACATTATGTGGGCCCTCAGTTTTACATTCACGCTCAGTTAGTGACTGGTATAAGAGGCGACAGGAAAATCATTAAAATAATTTCTACCGATGATAACCTCAAATACCTAATATATAAAAGCGTGTTATTTGTCTAGTTCTGTGATCTGTCGGGTTTGCGGCCACAAACATACGGATACTGTATTTTTATACATAACAATATTGAATATTATGGTATATATAATATTCATAAATAGTATAATATTTTGTAGTTTTATAGGTGACTATCGGGTCAAGTCATATTTTTTATCTTTACATTATCCCATAAATGGGGTTAGAAAAAGAGACAATTAAGTTCTTTTGAACCACTTTTCACCAAAGCTTGTTTTCGACAATGTGATAGGTGGTGAAATTTTCACCTTCTTAGTGTTCATTATTCAGTATTGCAGTATCTTTAAATTTGGGTTTTCTAACTCTAAGATGATTGAAATTTTCATTTTATATTTTAGTTATATAATGTTTCAGACTTTCACAGAATATCCTGCACTATAATATATTAAATGCCATTAAGTTAGTTAATTCACGATAGCCGAGTGGTTGGGTGATTGAATTCGAGCCAAGGAACCCGAGTTCGATCCTCAGCTTCTAATGGGTATCTGCAAAACTTACGTACGATTTATATCTTTGGCTTGGATATAAAGACGTCGACAGACTCACTGTAATGTTGCCTCTAAAAAGTCGTTCGTTAAAAGTGTTCGCAAAAGTGTTTGAAAGGATTTAATTGTCTTAACAACAGTATTGGAAATAGCGTTTTTACCGTTAAGTAACCGAATCTGAAATTGAATTATGGTTGCCTGTGTACTGTGAATAGGTGATCTTTCACATATGAAGAATAAAATAAAAAAAATGCATTTTAAACACCAAAGAAGAAGAATAGGGTTTTTTTCCGAGGCCATACATAAATATTGTATTACAACTACCCTTGGGAAAACGAAACGAGAAATAAAAGTAGATTCTTTAGAGCGTCGTAAGCTTGCCAATGCTATCACAGGAATTGTCTGCGAATTTATAGTTTCGTGAAGTTTGCTAATTTTGAATGCTTAATGAATTTAAACAACTGAAACAATAAAATTTTTAGTAGGTATAAAATTTTTTGAACAATATATACATATTTCTTAATTTATGTAATTCATTACAAGTAACAAATCTTCCTTAGCTTTGTCTTATATGTCTTATCAATTTTCTTGTATACCATACATAATAAATATATATATTTATTTAGTATTAGTATTAAGTTAAAGTATTGCAACCATTTCTCGGTTACATGTTGTGTAAGTCATTAATTGACATATTGTTAGCCAAGTTTTTCACTAATCTAGTCGCTAAAAATAAAAAATATTTCCACTTCACTCCGTGTTAAGTTAACATTATGTGGGCCTCAACGCCTACATTCACGCTCAGTTAGTGACTGGTATAAGAGGCGACAGGAAAATCATTAAAATAATTTCTACCGATGATAACCTCAAATACCTAATATATAAAAGCGTGTTATTTGTCTAGTTCTGTGATCTGTCGGGTTTGCGGCCACAAACATACGGATACTGTATTTTTATACATAACAATATTGAATATTATGCATATATAATATTCATAAATAGTATATAATATTTTGTAGTTTTATAGGTGACTATCGGGTCAAGTCATATTTTTATCTTTACATTATCCCATAAATGGGGTTAGAAAAAAAAGAGACAATTAAGTTCTTTTGAACCACTTTCACCAAAGCTTGTTTTCGACAATGTGATAGGTGGTGAAATTTTCACCTTCTTAGTGTTCATTATTCAGTATTGCAGTATCTTTAAATTTGGGTTTTCTAACTCTAAGATGATTGAAATTTTCATTTTATATTTTTATTGGTCCTTTTCATTATTTTATATTCCACTTTGTTCTTTTCATTATTTTTATAAATCCTGGTAATTTGTTTTGTTTGGTAATATCTTCAAGCCATTCCCTATACAGGGTTGATAGAGGTCTAGAAAATTTAGTCCTTTCGACCCACCTTCCACTGAAAACATTTTTGGGACAAATTGACAAAATGACAACATGTTACCGTCTTTATGTCCAAGTCAACGATATAAATCGTAACATAAGGTTTGAATTATGCCATTGGTACGAGCCTGTCTGCCACCTGGGGATCGAACTCTAGTCTCTTGACTCGAATTCCGAAGTTTTATTTAGTATTTACTTAATTTAAATCGGGGTAGGCAATTCAATGCTTTCACTGTAGCTTATGTGGGAAAAAATGACAGCTGATGAGCCAGTCACCGTCTTAGCGTGCAAGCCATCGATACGTGCATTGGCACGAAGTTTCTTTTCTTTTTTTAGAACAGATCTTTGAAGGCAAATCAAAGCAATATTTTCAATAATTTAAATGAAGAACACGACTGTTGTAAAAAAAAGGATCTAAAAATTTTTCTCATTTACCAAAGTATGGAGCCGCACTACCGCCATATTTTTTTTATTATAGCCAAATGTCAATACGGATGAATTCCAAATCTAAATGGAAATCTTTTCAAGCATTTAAAAGTTATCCCTAAATAAACTATGTAATCCATACATGAAGGTGGACTAAGGCAAACCCACCCACACGGAAAAGGCCTATGTCTTGCAGCGGATTTTAATAGACTGTTATGTACTTGTATGTATGTACATACATGAACCCTAAAACCATTACACTCCAATTACAAGCTGCTGCTACGTTTATGACTTAAACTAACGGCTGTATCATGTTGTCCTTTGTATTTAATAACCTGTTTCAATTCTTTCAATTACACTATGATATCCTTGCGAGAAAACTAGCTACGTGAATGAATACATAACAATTACTCGTAGGCAAGTGTTATATGAGAGAGATATATGAGAGAGATATGAGAAACATTGTTTCTCTTATATCCTTTCTAACACCTTCTGTGTGAAAATAATTGTTTAATCAATTACAACATCACATACATTGCTCAGATCCCAAAGTAAGTTAATAAAACTTGTATTGTGGCTTCGGAAATGACGAAGGTAACACAAACACCCAGACCGGAGACAATATAAAAAGAGTGGTGTTCTACATCGACCCGCCCGGGAAAATAGACCGAGACCTCAGAGCTGGCGACGCCATCAAAACTTGTAGGTACGCCACTCGTTCAGGGGCAGTTCTAAAATTTAGAAATTATCCATTATAAAAAAGTACATAAATAATAATAATAATAATGACATAATAGACTTCCACTGGTAAGGTTCCGTCGACAAAGCAAGGCCAAGAAGTGATGCGAAATAAACCGCGTTCACCTAGCGATGAAACCAAGAGAACTCGACGTATGCCATCGAAAAGTAAATAATGTTTTTTCTCGGATAAACTGCGATATATGTACTGCGATAGTAATTCACAAATATTTTAATGTTTTTGTTTTCTTTTGTTATACACAGAGTAATACATAAATATTTTAATATCAATTGTCAGTCACAGATTATACTTATCCTTTTACTCAGTATGTTATAGCTATGGCTTTAACTCTTTGCCTCTATTGTAATTTTTTTCCTTTTTAGTCATTTTAGTATAACATTTTTCGTACGCTTTTAATATATGTATTTTACAATAGATTTGTTTTACTTATTATTTTAGGCTAATAAGTAGTTAATTTTTCTCTGTAATTAAAGGATCAAATATTTTGCTTTACAAATAGGATACATATTATTAAATAAAATGTAATATTTTTCCTTTTGAGCTATTTTCTAATATTCTTTCGGATATGTATGTAGTATTGTGCCTTTGCTTTCTTTTGTTTTATTTTTATAAAAATAAGCATTGTAGAGTTACCATTTTAGACATTGTAAATTAGCATTTTTAATATTGTTAACAGTTAACTGTTGGGTTGATGCATAGAATAATGAAGTTTGCTGTTTTGCATGGATATTTTACAGACATATTAATTAATTAATCATTTGTGTTTATTGTATTTATTCATATATTTATATATGTACATTTTTTTATTTATAAATAGGTACATATAATTTTATTATTTGAGATATGTCCGATAATGAATCATTTTTCTGCGAACGACACTGATACTTCATTTGTTTCATGTCATGATCTCTCAAACGATAATACGCTTTCCTACGGGAACAATTGAATTCCATTTTCCCGCCTTTAAGAAATTTTTTAAAGTTTGCCATATAAATGCTCAAACCATTCCGAGACATTTTTCTTATTTTGAAGATACATTTTCTTTAAATTGCATCCACGCAATTCTAATATCAGAAACTTGACTAAAACCCTCATTACTATCAAGCACATACCTACTTCCTGACTTCGTACTTATTCGCAATGATAGGACGGAGAAGGGAGGGGGAGGAGTCGCTATATACCTTAGATCAAATATCCCGTATAAAATCGTTTTAGCCTCTCCTTCTGAATATAGCGCTTCTTCTGAGTTTTTGTTCTTGGAGATTGACATCAGGAGTGTTAGGGCGATTTTAGGAGTAGTGTATTGCCCACCTGGCGTGGACTACTTTCCTGTCCTCGAAACGGCCATGGATAAGATTGGGTCTGAATATGCACACTGCATGATAATGGGCGATTTCAATACAGATTTATTAAGTAATAGTTTGCGATCTCAAAAACTTCGGTCTATCATCGAGTCGGTCGATTTCACTATACTTACTTTAAAGGCAACTCATCACAATATTACCGGGGATGACTCGTGGATTGACCACATCATTATGGCTTCTCCTGACCGTGTTTATGAACATGGTCAGCTCCCAGCCCCTGGATTTTCTCGGCATGATCTTATTTATTTCTCTTATAAACTTGAACCTCTGAAACACATTCCTACAATTTTAAACGTTCGATCTTTCTCCAAAATTAATATGGAAATTCTCAAGAACGACGCCTCTCTTATCGATTTTACCCCTTTGGCTGACGCATCTACAATTGACGACATGGTTTCTCGTTTAAATAATATAATTATCGAATTGTATGATGTTCATGCACCCAAACACGCGATAAGAGTGAAGGTCCCCCGCCCCTTGATGACAAGAGGCGTAAGAATGGCTATGGCTAGGCGGATCGGGCCTTCTGTAAATTTAAAAGAGATCGTTCGGACGACAACTGGTTTTACTTTTAAATTGTTAAGGAACAAATGCAATCAGATGGTACGAAATGCTAAACGCCGTTTTATTCATGATAACTTATGTAACTGTTCGCCCGCTGATATGTGGAAATTTCTAAAATCTTTAGGCATAACCAAGCCTCATTTATCGGACTGTGGGTCTTTCTCTTGATGACTTAAATCGTCACTTTGTCTCCACTCCTTCACTTGACCCTGTAGTCCGTTCTCAAACAATAGCTTCTATTGAGTCTTTGGGACCACTTTCTATCCCTTTTTTTGAGTTTTCACCTGTAACTCAAGATGAAATTATGAAGGCAGTATTAGCAATCAAAACCAAAGCTGTGGGTTGTGACGAGGTAAGTAAGCATATGTTGAACATGATACTTGACTACCTTCTTCCTGCGATTACACATATAATAAATTACTCTCTAGACTCAAGTCAGTATCCAAGCTTATGGAAAAAGCTTATGTAAAACCCCTTCCCAAAACACCTAATCCTGTGTTACCAACTCATTATCGTCCAATTTCAATTCTCCCAGTTCTATCTAAAATTTTGGAAGCCTGTGTTCACAAGCAAATTTCTACATTCATAACAAGATATAACCTATTGGATATGTATCAATCCGGTTTCGTTCTAGACATAGTACCACCACTGCTCTTAAAGTCACTGATGACATAAGGGAAGGAATGGATGAGCAGAAATTAACAGTGATGGCACTTGTCGACTTTTCAAATGCTTTTAACACAGTCGACCACGATATCCTTATATCCTACTTAACTTACCTCAGATTTTCATCCTCAGCTTTGGAATGGTTTTCATCCTATCTTCGCGGCCGGCAGCAGTCAGTACGCGTAGGTGAGCAATTTTCTGCTTGGACTGACTTGCAATCTGGCGTGCCGCAAGGCGGTATACTCTCTCCAATTATTTTTTCATTGTTTATAAATTCTATTACTTCCGTTGTCAACTGTTCGTACCATCTGTATGCTGATGATCTGCAGCTCTATATGCAATCAAGCGTAAATGAGCTTAATAATGGCATTTGTAGTCTAAACCACAATTTGGATGCTGTTAGAGATTGGTCCTATAGGCATGGCATCTCAGTTAATCCTGCTAAATGCAAAGCAATGGTTGTGGGTAGTCCAAGGATGCTGGCCAAGATTGATTATGTGAATCTCTCTCCCGTATTCTTTAATGGTGTGTTGATACCATTCAGTAGTTCCATAAAAAATCTTGGCTTGCATATGGACAACACCTTAAATTGGGTTACTCAGGTTACTGAGACTAGCCGTAAAGTCAATGCCATATTGCGTTCTCTTTATCGTTTAAAACATTTTTTACCTTTCAAAACAAAGCTTATGCTTGTTCATTCTCTAATACTGAATGCTACCCCGATCTATCGCGCCTTCTTAACAGTTGCATAAGGTTTATCTTCGGTCTACGTAAGTATGATCATATATCCTATTATCGTTCTAAGCTTAAATGGCTCACCGTACGTCAAAGGCGTAGCTCCAGAATATTATTAGTATTGTATTCCATTTTAAATGACCCAATGTCCCCATCCTATCTTAGGAATAACTTTGAATATCTTCATTCTACCCATGACCGGGTACCACGTTCTTTAAATTGTCTCAAAATTACAGTAAGTAAAAAGTACAGTAGTTATTTGTGTAGGTATGTGTTTGTATGTATATGTTTATATAAATATATTTATATGTGTATGGTATGTATATTTATAATACATATGTATCTGCGTGTGGAGAAAGTTATTACATAAGAGCACTATACTTAACACACCTGCCGTTTATTCTCTGTTTCGCCCAGGGTTGACTGGTAGAGAATGCTATAAGGCATTAAGTCCGCCCATTGTTACCTTTTATTAGGTGTCAATAAAGTATAAATAAATAAATAAATAAATAATGCGTTTATTTCTCCTCACATTAAGGGATAATCTGCCTTTATAACTATAAATAAATTTAGAACTACATGGGCACAATAATAGAAGTCTCATATATAGGGAGGAGCTGGTGTCTGAAGTAGGCACGGAATGCCTGAATTACAGATCACCAGGACCTCACCCATGAATACAGTATTTTTTAACTTTGCAGTACCGTTGCAATCATCTGTTGTGTGTGTGTGTGTGTGTGTGTGTGTGTGTGTGTGTGTGTGTGTGTGTGTGTGTGTGTTTATGTGTGAATGGATGCGTGTGACAATGCAGACTAAGAGATAACGTATGTTACTATGTTTATACTATTTAAGCAAGTTTTCTGTGCAATTATAGTCACATACCGTGCCTAATTGTTTTATATTGCCTTGCTTTCGATGCTAAAGCGG
>JAGSMR010000064.1:2165000-2180000 GCA_029286605.1 Sericinus montela | reverse complement strand
ATAATTTGCTTTAGCATTAAATAACATAAATTAAATCGTCATTTCAATTATAAATCATCTCATCATTTCAATATCTTTGTTTGCAACTTATTGAATAGAATAAACTAATTTGGGTTATTTCATCATCAACATAAAACAACAGACTTTGAAAAGGTGAACATAGAAACAGAACAGAATATAGAACATCGAATAATGGTAAGCCATCTCTGCATCTATCGACTCTCCTCAACATTGTGTTGGTTGTCGCTCCATCTTATAGGGGGCTTGTACATTTGCTGGTAGAAAATTTAATTTAATTTGAAGGTTTACAATACAAAAAAAAAAATATTTCTATAAAGACGGTAACTGAATTTGATGTTTGTCATACATTACACCTAAAGTATTTCCATCTCATGAATAAAAAGTTTATAATTAAAATTTCATAAACGACAAAGATAATTCTATATTAATTAAATTTTTCTTATTTTTTAAATTACGTCTCGTTAGCCTAATTGGTAGTGACCTTGCTTTCGAAGCTAAAGGTTCGGGTTCGAGCCCCGTTAAGATAAGCATTTGTATCATGAATATGTTTGATCGTGTCATGGATGATTATATCTCGTATTAAGGAATGTTCATCATATATGTAAGTATATTGTACCGTTATCTTGGCTTTTAAGACGGTAAAGGGCTCACTGCTTGTTACATTTTCCCGAAAGAAGTTGAGTTGAAAGAACTTCATTATCGATAGCTCTGCCTATCCCAGTATGGGGAATGAACGTTTAAAAAAAATTTTTTTTGCTCAACTATAAAAGTTTAAAACAATATGATTCAACAATTGCTGTAAAGAAATTTTAACTTTTTAATGGTTATCTTAATAAAAATTAATAAATAAATATCTTCACGCAATTCCCAATACAGAGGTAGACAGAGGTCTAGTTTAGACAATTATGTCCCTTCGACCCACCTTCCACCGAAGATATTTGCTGGACAACGTGACAGGTGGTGAGCCCGTCGCCGCATTTATGTCCAAGCCAACGATCTTCGTACATAAGTTTTTGAAAAGCCCATTGGTACGAGCCAGCCACTTGGGGATCGAACTCGTGTCTCTTGACTCGAAATTCCGACCACCCAACCACTCGGCTATCGTGACTTCAAAGTTATCTTAATAACATATTTACACACGTACATATGTATCGGCCTGTTAAAGTCCACTGCAGGACATAGGCCTCTCCTATAAGGAGGATTTACTATAATCGCCACGCTTGGCAAGTATAAATAAATAACTAACATATTTAAAAATCAGAAATGTAAAAATAAGTAAAGTTAATTAATTTTTTGTGGCGCTTTACGCGTCTGACAAAAGTATTGGTCCATGGTGACACTTTTGATACTATTTCTGAATAGTATTCTTCAAAACTTATATAAAAATCTATCATCTAAATACAATTTAAATAACTCTTATTTTTAATTACCTTTCTTACCTGGTATCAGCTCAGGTGTCACAAGGTGAGCTCTACAATATACAGGTATTCAAAAGACAGGAGACGTTACTGAAATCCTTAAGTTTCATCAATGCGAAAAAACCTATGTCAAATCGCTCGGGTATCTTACTCTGTAATGCTGTCTTATAAGTTCTTTTTAATTATGTTCAAGACTTTGTACAGAAAAAAATGCCCGAATTTAAAGTTTCGCGTAAATTTATGGTAAATTGGCCCTTTCATGTCGTTTTGCTGCCTTAAGTTAATACTTCAAGTGAGAAAATTATGTACTCACCGAATTCAGTAATTGGTTCTCTTCGGAGAAGGTTCTTATAATATCCTACATTATACAATATCCAAAAAAATTACTTCGATGAAGACGCGATACACTGCTTCGTAATATATTTATTCATTAACAATCAAATCATATATTCATCGATATAAGTAAAATACATAACAAGGGTAAATGAGACAAAAATAAGTAAAAGTAAAGCTGGTGTAGGTGTTATAGGGAAAAGAATGAGGGCACTTTTTGTACACAAGCTCAGTATTTTAGACAGCTCGGTAGTGTACTAAAGTTGGGGGAAGATGGTTTGCGATAGTGCTTCTTTGATGTAGATATCTCTCATAAATTTACTTACTTATGTTACTTAGAATTATAAATGCGTCTTGTGTATCTATTTAATCTACGAATTCAGGTTAGAGACGATTTATTCAGCAAAGGTTCATCCAATTTTTGATATAAAGAGTCCAGTAGTAGGCGTTACAAGCTCGTGTATTTTATGTATATCAGTATTCTTAATTGAAATATTAATGTTAAAAAAGTGCTAAATATACCAGAGATTTAAAAATAATTGAAGAAGAGAACGTGCGTATGCTAGTGATGGGATGTTTGCTGATAGCGATTACCCTTTACACTGCAAATTCTCAATAGTAACAAAAAACATAAATACTTTATGTTGTGATATTTTTTTATTTTACGATGTTATTCAAACACTTTAACAAATGTCAAGAGTAGTGGAATTCTGTTTGATATTTAGTGAACGCTTTTAAGTACTTATTGAAAAGTGCATAATTGATGAGATGGCTTTTTTAAGCGATGTATGTTTATGAAGCAAATTTTATATCAATTAACTTTCAAACACAATGATGTTGTTAAAGAAAATAAAGGTATGTTTGTTTCGTGACTCTACGCAATCTATTGGATGTTATCACACAAATAAAGAACAAAAGTAGCTATTTCCAAGAACCATTTCACTTTCACTGTTAAAGTACTGATAATAAACCATCTATCTGTATATGAATTCATTTCTCAATACAAGAGTAGCCAGAGGTCTAAAATATTTCATCCTTTCACCGGAGTTTTATTATTGGACAACGAGATAGGTGGCGAGCCTATGGCTGTCTTTATGTCCAAGCTTACAATACAAATTGTATATAAATTTTCAAGTAAACTCATTGGTACGAGCCTACCTTTAGGGGAATGAACTTGGGTAGTTTTACTCGAATTCCGATCACCCAACCACTCGGCTATCTACTTAAATAACTTAATGGCCGTTAATATATTAGTGCAGGATAGTATATAAATGGAATTTGCCATCAAGAAAAAGTCCATGTCTGCAGACCGGTGACGGGCAGTAACGACTAAGGTGCGGTGTTTCCGGTGATGGATTCCGTTTGCCATGCGTGGGTATTATGGCAAATTCTGAAAAGAGGTCTGTGTTCTTCTGAGAACTTTTGGGTGAACAGTGAAGTGAAGTTAACAGTTTTGCTTAAAATTAACTTTTTTTGGTATGCATATCGCAGGTATTATATCTAAATTCTTAGGAAATATAGGCGGGAGCTTTTCTTCGCGTGAGTGAATAAGAATACTTGGCTGCATTTCCACGTTCCAAAATTAAACATAATCTTTGGGATATGTAAAGGCCTATATGTTAGTAGACTGGTGACGGCAACAACGTCTAAGGTGTGACTTTCTGGTACTTCAGTTTGGCAATTATGGCAAATCCTCCTTATGGGGAAAGGTCTGTGTCCTACAGTGAACTTTTGGACTTACTATTAATATTCACTGCAGGTACCATGTCTAAATTCCTAAGCTGTTTTGTAAAGATCAAGAAAATAGCACGGTTAAAATGTGGAGGTATTTTAACTTCTTATTCTAACCCCATTATTTATGCATAGAGGATCTCAAGAAGCAGATGTTTCCACTGAAAAACATATAACGTCGTGGATCTTTTTAAATGAATCTCATTTCCTTTGAGATATCGGCCTATAAAATTTAAACTAGACCTAAATTCGAGTTTGTCAAATATTTTTTGGGTACTACGAATTTGATCTTTTATCTATATCATAATACCCAGAGGAAAAGCAGTACTAGTTTTTGTAATTTCGTGTTTTAAGCATTATCTTAAATATACCTTAATATGTTAAATGAGTCCACATTTTATTTTAGTTATTATTTATTAGCATAATGATAGGTCTTAAAATATTAAAATGTAATCTTAGAATAGTGTAGTGAAGGTGGTGAACTCCTTCTCTACACAGGAATCATCTAGGTCAACAAAACACTTACCTGTTACTGCTTTCAAGTACAAGTATGTATATCTGTTGTGTTTCGGTTTGAAAAGTACTAAGAGCCAGTGGAATCACGGGCTATGAGGCATTCCATTTTAGTCGTCGGGGTTGACAACGCCTCAGTAACTTTGTTCTTTCGAAATGGTTTCCAGTTTTTATGGGATTCAGTAGCCACTTACAATCAGGGATCTTGGAGTTGGTTTTCACCCTATTCAAAATGTTATTTACAATGTCGATACTAGCAGCTTCTATTTATTTTAACAACAGAAAAGCGTTTTTGTTTTGTGTAACATATTTATAAGTAGATAGTCACAAATACAAATCAGTATCTACAAAACTAAGTTAACGATTTAAACCATATTTTTTCACATAATTTTTCCCACTAAAATATTGTTAAAGAGATCGCAATGCACTTTGCTTCTTTGACGCTGAGGCCTGCCTGGTCTGATTAATAATAGTTAGCAAGGTAACGACTTTCAAGGGTTTTCCGTAAGTCGCTTCTTATGTCGTTAACGGTAAGACAGAAAGGATACTTAAGGTAAGTACCTTAAGCCTCAAATGCAAAAATAAAGAAAAATCAAAACACGTTTGTAGAAAGCCTTTGTCCACTTGAATACAGAAAAATGAATCTAAAAATAAAGTTTTGCGGAAGGGACGTAGGAGAAACGAAAACATCAGTAACACCCGTCACTTAATAACACGTCCAAGGAATTTTTTATTTTAAACCTAATAAAAAAATAAAATAATTATTTATTTACAAAAAAAAAAAAAACAATTGATTCACGTGAAATCTTCTCCGTGTAAGTTGATTTTTATATGTCTCTTTTTATTTTTAAAAGGCTGTTTTGTTATTGAAGTAGTCATTTGTTAAAGAATTGCAATCTGCATTGCTGCTTCCGACAATTAGTTTGTAGATTTTCCCATAAGCTTATAAGTGTCAGTGTCATAAGTGAATGACACTGACACTTATAAGCTTTATTTCTAAGCTTCACGTCGCTCACAATATTGGAATAGACAGAGGTCTAGACAATTAAGTCCACTCAAATCACCGTGAGACTGTGGCAGTATTTTTCTAAGCCAACGATATTATTCGTATTATATCAAACTCGGGTCTTCCTTCCGATCACCGTACCACTCGGATATCGGGACACTCTTTTAGGTCTCAGCTGTAATATATTATATTTTAAGCTCAGAATACACTAATAGCTTATTTGATAGCGTAATATAATTTATATTTAATCTCTACATAATAATATGTTCGTGTAAAAAAAGAGTTGACACTTGCCACCAACTCCAATCACATCAGTAGGTAGCGCACATTAGAGATTTTATTTATTATATTATCCGCCTTATTACATAATCCTTATCATATATCCATATTATATTTTGAAGGCAAACCAAAACAATATTTTCAATAATTTAAATGAAGAACACGACTGTAGTAAAAAAACGATATAATAATTTTTCTCATTTACCTAAGTATAAAGTTACTACGTTATATTATTTTTAAATTATAGCCTTTAACAGTGGTAGAGCCACGCATCAGCTTTTGTTGTTGCATGAATAGGCCGGCTCGACCGGGGAAGTACCGCGACCTTCACGGGGGTACTCTAAGGCTGCCAACGCATCTGCTATGCCTCTGGTATTGCGGGTGTTATATATATATATATATATATATATATATGTATATATATATATATATATATATATATATATATATATATATATATATATATATATATATATATATATATATATATATATATACATATATATACATACATATATATACATACATATATATATATATATTTGTATATATATATATATACATACATATATATATATACATATACATATATATACATATATATACATACATATATATACATATATATATATATATACATATATATACATACATATATATACATATACATATATATATATATACATATACATATATATACATATATATACATATATATACATATACATATATATATATACATACATATATATATATATGTATATATATATATTTGTATATATATATATATATGTATATATATATATTTGTATATATATATATGTATATATATATATATATATATATATATATATATATATATATATATATATATATATATATATATATATATATATATATATATATATATATATATATATATATATATATATATATATATATATATATATATATATATATATATATATATATATATATATATATATATATATATATATATATATATATATATATATATATATATATATATATATATATATATATACATACATATATATATATAAATATGTATAAAAATTTATGTTCAAAAATTAAATATTAATTTTTATTTAAATAGAAAATAGAAATAGAATAACTTACATAAAGTGTAATTTCTTATAAAATACATTTAAGATTTTGTACAAAATGAAACACCTAAATTAAAAGTTTCGTGTAAATTTATGGTAAATGGCCGTTTCGTGTCCATTTCCTTTACTTAATACTTAAAAAGAGAAAATTATGTACTCATAGCTCTCGGTAATTGTTTTTCTTTGGACAGAGCTCTTATAATTTCCATGATTTTTACTTTTATTATAATACATATATCTTCTGAGTAGTTGGTCAAAACATAATGCTGTTTATCGATAAATGAATAAAGCTCAGCATGGCATATATACAGTCAGAAAAATTTAAGCAATAGGATTATCATCAAGGCACTAAGTAGGTGATAGGCTCACCCTCTGCCATGTTGTCCCAAATAAACTTCAGGTAAAAGTGGGTCGAAAAGTCTTCATTGTCAGGACCTCTGCCTACCACTAAGCACAACTACAAGCAGCACTAAGTGGATACTTATATATCACAATCTGATTTAGAATCTGCGTTAATTAATCAGTCAATCAGTTAGTCAGCACAACTAATTACATATAATAATAATATTATATTTTATTTATTTTCTTTGCTTTTCTTTTCTAAATCGTAAAAAGCTACAAGCTTGTGAGCTTACAATTTTCATGTTTACAATTTACATTTACTTATTTACATATACATGCCAACGACAACTTTTTTACATTAAAAATATTTTTCAAACAATTACATACTTTACACAGATACTAAGTAGGTACAGCATTCGCGAATTCAATAATAGTTTTAAATATATATTATTATAAATTTAATTTTTATAAATATAATAATTTTTATAAATGTAGAAATTATAAATATATTTTTTTTCTTACGCAAAATTGATGGTAACGGAATTCTCTAAGATATGATATCTATTTAGGTAAACAGAGAGTGTAAATGTTTAGAAACACAAAATATATCGTGCATATTATTAGAATGGTATCCGTAACAACGTGTATAATTTCGAGTCGAGAGACCCTAGTTCGATCCCCAGGTGGCAGTACCAATGAGTTTTTCAAAAACTTATGTACGAATTTCATCGTTGGCTTGGACATAAAGGCGGCGACGGGCTCACCACCTGTCACGTTGTCCCGAAAATATCTTCGGTGGAAGGTGGGTCAAAGGGACTTAATTGTCTAGACTTGACCTCTGTCTACCCCTGTATTGGGAATTGCGTGAAGATATTATAATTATTATTTATTATTATTATTTTTATACAAGATCAGTTTCATTTAAAGTCATTAGATTAGTTGGTTATTGTATGTAAATAACATATCTACATGAAACGTTTGTTGAAATTTCTCTTGAAACCAAATTGAAAGTTTTTTGTGATATACAAAAAATTATTTCACTAAGAACAGGTGAATGAATTTTAAGTTTGTAATACATTACTCCTAAAGTATTTCCATCTCATGAATAAAAAAGATCTTGATATTAAAATTTCATCAACGGAAAAAATATTTCTACATTTATAACATTTTTCTAGTTTCTTTTTTTATTCACATACCGTGCCTAATTGTTTTATATTGCCTTGCTTTCGATGCTAAAGCGGGACTCGAACCCGTAACGGTTCGAGTCCCGCTGAGACAAGCATTTGTATGATTAATATGAATGTTTTTGCTCGAGTCACGGGTTTATATGTTCTTATGAACGTTTATCATATATGTAAGTATATTGTGCCGTTATCTTGGGCATTAAGACGGTAAAGGGCTCACTGTCTGTTACATTGTCCCAATAGAAGTTGAGTTGAAAAATCTTCATTATTTATAGCTCTGCCTGTACCACAATGAGGAATTGAAGATGTAAATGTTTTGCTCATCGATTAATGTTAAGAAAATATGATATATCTATTGCTGTAGAGAAATTTTCAACTTTAATTTGTAATTGATATATTTTTCAAGTTAAGTCGGTCACACAACTTGACACTATTTCAGACACAAACTTATATTTAGCTCTACCGTTTCGTTAACCACGACAAAGCCAGCTTAACAATACAAAGAATACACTTATCACATCATAGTAGTTTAATGGGATGTGTAGAAGGCGGTGAAGAGCATGGGATAATAATAAAAATGTATTTGTATAGAATTTACGACTTTGCTCGTGGGCTAATTATAAAATTGGCTTTAGCAATGAACAACATAAATTAAAACATCATTTCAATTATGAATCATGTCATCATTTTAATATCTTTGTTTCTAAAATACAGAATATAATAAGTTTATTTGCTTTGTTTCATCAACATCATTTTGAACAACTGACTATCAAAAGGTTAACATAGAAACAGTGAATTTAGAAATATCGAATAGTCGTAAGCCATCTGCGACATCCTTCGACTCCCCGCAACATTGTTTTGGTCGTCGCTCCATCCTATTTTGGCTTGTAAATGTACAAGGTAGAAAATTAAATTTGAACGTATCCACTATAAAGAGTGTTACCTACTTTGACACGTAGAATTTACTTGTATTTTTCAGCTATCTAGTGTTTTTTTTTTATAGGAAAAGACAGGCAAACGAGCAGGTGGCTCACGTGATGGTAAGTGATTACCGCCGCCCATGAACACCCGCAATACCAGAGGCTTAGCAGATGCGTTGCTTCTCTTAGAGTGCCCCCCTCCCCCATAATTGGGGGAGAAGGGTGTGTGGGCCACCGGTTACCTGCACTCACCAGACGAAACGCAGAAGTTTGTTAGACTTCTACTTTACGCCGGTATTCTGTGAGGTCGTGGTACTTCCTCGGTCGAGCCGGCCCATCCATGCAACAACAAAAGTTGATGCGTGGCTCTACCACTGTAAATATTATAGCCCTTATGTAGTGTATAATATTATAGTCCTTATTGACTTCGTATTAGTGTATGACTGGTCCGGTTTTATATAACGGGGGAGGTCACAATTTAACTAAAATATTACTGGTTTTGCAGGTCTAGTAAGGTCGTATTCACCCAGTGTCTATGTTGCTATAAATGAGCCATACTTCACATGTTAAACAATTAAAAATTGCAAATATACAATTTTACATAACTTTTAAAAGCACATTGGTACGAGCCTTCCTTTTGGGATCTAACTCGATGATTCGAAATCTGATCACCCAACAACTCATTTCTCATGGCCTTTTATATGTTTTTGTAGCTGAAATTAATTAAGTGAACATGTTTGTAGTATAAGTTCACTGCCGATTAAAAGAGAAATATAGTATAGCTATTAGCGGTTATATCTTAGAGACTTTTACTATAAAAGAACATTAGCAACGTCAAAGAGTTCATTACAAATATTCTTGTTAACCATTAAAGCTAAGGTACAATGTTTGTGTCTGGAAGGGATTGACTACGGAAGGTTATGTTCTCAGAATAAGGCCCGGGAGGTTCGCCTTTGAAGGCCGGTAGAGGTAAGGAACTGGTCTAAGTCTTTGCCACCTGTCTTCAACACTACGGTGACGTTGATGTTATATTTAAGCGAAATCTAAGAGCACATACTGTATACATAAATTTATAAAACTTTACTGACTTCGCAATCAAATTAAAACTACGTTTGGTTCAATTTTGAAATATATTTTTATCAAAGGCGTTACATTTCAAGCGAAGCAACTTCACAGTTTAAAATATAAGGACACGTGACACGCGAGGTCCACGTAGAGGTTAAAATCGCGTGTTAGTTCCCAGTAAGCTTTGCCAACCTTCCGACTGTTTATTGATTTAGGCTATATATATCAAAGTTTTTTGATTTCTGCCATGAGCTTGCTTCTAAAGTTAGTATAAGAGCAACCACTGAGAGTGGACTGATTTAAAAATAAACCAGTCGTGCTCACAAGCTTTATTGCCTGAACTGCTTTTAAGTTTGACATAAAATTTGTAAAAATATTACTTATGTACATAAAGAAGCACTGGAGTATAAACATTTATACACATTTATATTCACAAATTTTACCACTTCTTTTCGAAGGCAGAGTTACTAACAACTCGGTTTTCGGGTAGTAATTTTAACGCTTGGTGTACAATAAAGCTACAATGAAACAAATTCGTAATAAGTTTCTACGGCATTCACAACTGAATTTGAGCAGAGGTCACTCACGTAACATTAAGTTGTTCCGTTTAATCCCTGAGATACAACGGCTACCTAGAAGCTGGCGTATAATATTTCAGTCCTGCAGTAATCTATCTGTTCGCGTTCTGTTAATGTCTGCTGACAGCTACGGATTGGAAGCCGACTGTTTTCGACACTTGGAAAAATTGGATTTGTTCTTCAAAAAATTACACTTTTCCTGCGAATATAGTCTGTTCTTTAATGTTAGAATATAATTTTCTTTAATGTTATATGTAGAAAATCCTTGTAAATATTGATGGCTACCGACAGATCGTGGAATAACTACTTCGAAAAAAATACCAGAACGAAATGTCCAGACATCAGCCGGCTGCAGCGTCTAAGGAGCAGGAGAAAAAAGACTGCGATCACCAATCCGCTTGCCGAGCGTAATGATCATGGAAAGCCCTCCTTTATATAAGAGGCTTAATTCCTATGGATTCTAGAGGCCTTTAACAAAGGATAAAAAAAATTATCCCTCCTATTGACCTCTTTAGCAAGGAACGAGACGATCCATGACTCTTTACTTTATTTATTTATAGAATAGACAAAAAATATTCAAAGCACATCAGAAAAATACGTTACACATCAAATTTACAATACAATAAAATTATGTTACACGAAAATCCCGCGGGATCATAAAAATTCTAAGATTTTCTCCAAACCTTCAATTCTAGAAATCAAAACCCGCCAAATATAATGCTTGCTTAAAGTGATGATTTCCGGGGTAAAAATTTTTATACACTAATCCAGGTGACCTGGCTTTATAAAGCATCAATAGCCTAATAGTTCAGGGTGCGACGCAGGTTCGAGCACGACATTTGACTTTCGTCGTGAAGCACTCCAGACACAAGCATCGCAGGGTTCATAGAAATGCTAGTATTAGTATTATAACGATTGGTGATAACTATTGAAACTCATTGTTACAAGCCTCCTAGCTGAGGATCGAACTCAAGTCTCTTGACACGAATTCTGATTACCCAACTACTCGGATATCGTGACTTACTATAATTCTTTTTATTTCTTGAATTTGCTGGGTAAAAGCTTGTACTGAAATAAGTTATCTAACTTATTTCAGTACAATAACGTTTCGATTAATTAATTTAATTATTCTGCTACGGTTAGTGAAAGTGGGGAAAATACCGACGGCGACGATCTTTAGAAGACTGCTTAGCAGTTGGACTGCACAAATTGAAAGAAAGGGAATTCAAAAATCTTATAAGTGAAGTGTCGTACAAGAAATAGGAGCCAGTCAAGAAAATTTAATTAAACCTTCGCCCGTTGGCTTGGACATAAAGGGGACAACGTGATAGGTGGTGAGCAGGTCGCCGTCTTAATGCCCAAGCCAACGATGTGAACCGTACATAAATGTTTTTGAAAAAACCCATTGCTACGAGCCTGCCACCTGGGGATCGAACTCGAGTCTCTTGACTCGAACTCCGACTACCCAACTACTTGGCTATTGTGACTTTTTAACTTGACACTCGGTTATCGCGAAATTTATTAGAGTTTTTATTATTTTAAAATCTCATCTACCATTGTGGATGTGTGAGGTTGACACTGGTTTTCGTGGTTTGTTGGATACTGGGTCAGTGTAGTACGGTGTGCGGTAGTAGTACCAGTGTACGGGTCAATGTAGAAAATAGCTTTTTCTATATTGCCTCGAGTGTGGGTTTTTGTGGTACCTTCGTTGTTTCTGATTTCACGGAAACGTTGTTTTTGCTATTTACTTTGAGATCAGAAAGCAACTGAATTGCATAGATGAATAAAGTGACTGAAATATAATTTTTCGTTAGGTATATTTTATGGTGATATTTCTCACGATACAAATGCAATATAATACAAACTTTTAAAATCCTCTTCTTGATAACAAGACTCAATTTCCCAGTGGTGCTATACGTACTCTCTACATCCTTAACGAACCGAATCCATGTGAATATTTAATCTCAGTAAAGCAGAATTTATTACCAAACGCAAGTACTACTTTGTTGTGTTGTTCTTTAAGAGTTTTTATTATTTTAAAATCTCATCTACCATTGTGGATGTGTGAGGTTGACACTGGTTTTCGTGGTTTGTTGGATACTGGGTCAGTGTAGTACGGTGTGCGGTAGTAGTACCAGTGTACGGGTCAATGTAGAAAATAGCTTTTTCTATATTGCCTCGAGTGTGGGTTTTTGTGGTACCTTCGTTGTTTCTGATTTCACGGAAACGTTGTTTTTGCTATTTACTTTGAGATCAGAAAGCAACTGAATTGCATAGATGAATAAAGTGACTGAAATATAATTTTTCGTTAGGTATATTTTATGGTGATATTTCTCACGATACAAATGCAATATAATACAAACTTTTAAAATCCTCTTCTTGATAACAAGACTCGATTTCCCAGTGGTGCTATACGTACTCTCTACATCGTTAACGAACCGAATCCATGTGAATATTTAATCTCAGTAAAGCAGAATTTATTACCAAACGCAAGTACTACTTTGTTGTGTTGTTCTTTAAGAGTTTTTTTTATTAGTGGACCAGTAGTAGCCAGGACTTTTTTTAAATCAAGTTTTTTTTTAACAATTTATATAGATACGAATGGATAGCATTTGCGGTTACATTGGTTGTCAACAATCGGATAATTTTGATATGTTGGTAGTGTTATTGAAAACCGAAGACACAATCCTGTGGTTTATCATCAATACGTTACTGACAAATTAAAAAGTAAAACTCTCTCTCCTCTCTCAAAAATATTCTTCAGTGATTTTAATTATAGTTTTCAGACAATAAGAAATGTTTAACCCTTGTAGATAATGACCCTACCTTGTTTCAGGTTCGAATCCGGCAAATGCAAATATTTTATGATGAATCGGAAGCACTAAATTGTAGCACGTACAGGCGAATGCAGTGTAAAATGATACCCCACATGGACTACTAAGGACTAAAGAAAGAGCCTCAAAAAAACCGAAAAGTCGAGTTACTTTTACGCTAGAGGACGGAATAATCATCTTGAAAAATATCATTATAGGTTGTGGTATGTCGATACCACACGGAATGTCGCATATACACTGAGTATGAAATCTTGTTGCTGTTGGCGACAGAGAACAATATAGCTATTATGACCTAACTGGCTCGACACATCACATTATAAATGTGTGTTGTATAATCTACGAATTGCGTTTAGAGACGATTTATTCAGCAAGATTATTATCCAATTAGCAATATATAGAGTCCAGTAGTAGGCGTTACGTACTAGCGTCTGTTATGTATATCAGTATTCTTAAATGAAATATTAATGTTAAAAAAGTCCTAAATATACCAGAGATTTAAACAAAAGAATTGAAGAGGGGAATGTGCCTATGTTAGTAATAGGATGTTTAGTGATTCCGAGTACCCTTCACACTTCAAGTTCTTAATAGTAACAAAAAACACTGAATGTTTATGTTTTGACATTTAGTTGTATTACAAAATTATCCAAACATTTTAACGAAATGTCAAGAGTAATGAAATTCTGCTTGATATTGAGTGAACGCTTTTAAGTACTTATTTAAAAGTGCATAATTGATGAGATGGCTTTTGTTAGTGATGTATGTTTATAAAGCAAATTTTATATCAATTAGTCTTTCAAAGACAAGGATGTTGTTAGATAAAATAAAGGTATCTTTGTTTCGTGACACTACGCGATCTATTGGATGTTTTCACGCAAATTAATAAAAAAGTAGCTATTTCCTAGAACTATTTCACTTTCACTGTTAAAGTACTGATAATAATCCATCTATCTGTATGTGAATTCATTTCTCAACACAGGGGTCTAAAATATTTCATCCTTTCACCGGAGTTTTATTATTGGACAACGAGACAGGTGGCGAGCCTATAGCCGTCTTTGGGTCCATGCTTACAATACAAATTGTATATAAATTTTCAAATGAACTCATTGGTACGAGCCTACTTTCAGGGGAATTAACTTGGGTAGTTTGACTCGAATTCGATCACCCAACCACTCGGCTACCGTGACTTAAATAATTTAATGGCCTTTGATATGTTAGTGCAGGAAAGTCTGTCATACACTATAACGTAAGTGGAATTTGTCTTCAAGAAAAAGTCTATTCATGTCTGTGGACCGGTGACGGGCAGCAACGACAAAGGTGCGGGGTATCCGGTGCTGGATTCCGTTTGCTATGCGTGGCGATTATGGCGAATTCTGAAAAGAGGTCTGTGTCCTACAGTGAACTTTTGGACTTACTATTAACATTCACAGATAAAATTGCTTTTTGTGATTCCTGTACGGATACTGCAGGTACCATGTCTAAATTCCAAAGCTTTTTTTATAAATATCAAGAACATAACGCGGTTAAAATGTGGAGGTTTTTTAACTTCTTATTCTAAGTTCATTATTTATGCATAGAGGGTCTCCGATAGCAGATGTTTCCATTGAAAACATAAAACGTTGTGGATCTTTTTAGATGAATCTCATTTCCAT